>OX393552.1:40350876-40425290 GCA_947650365.1 Chamaelirium japonicum
TATATATATATATATAGGGCTGGGATGTTACCTCTCAAAGTAGCGTTTTTGCTGCTTTGACAACCCACCACAGCCGCACCACATGTGATCTCCGTCCGGAATCAACATCAACAACCTCCGATCGCCTCCACCGGTGATCTCCACTTACACCATCTGTCGGTGACCACCGACAGAGGACTCCGGTGACTACTTCCATTGTGAGTTGTCCATTCATCACCTCACCTCATCTGATGACCTCCAACGTCATCTGCAGTCGGCGACCACCTCCGGTGACTTCCAACGCCTCCCGATTGTGAGTTCGGATGACCTTTGTCGTTGTTCATGGCTTTGATAGCCACCGACGACCTGTCAAAGTAGCGAAAAACGCTGCTTTCGAAGGTAGCATCTTGTTTCTTTTATATATATATATATATATATATATATATATATATATATATATATATATATATATATATATATATATATGTCAGGATCGGATGATCACAGCCGCACCACATGTGATCTCCGTCCGGAATCAACATCAACAACCTCCGATCGCCTCCACCGGTGATCTCCACTTACACCATCTGTCGGTGACCACCGACAGAGGACTCCGGTGACTACTTCCATTGTGAGTTGTCCATTCATCACCTCACCTCATCTGATGACCTCCAACGTCATCTGCAGTCGGCGACCACCTCCGGTGACTTCCAACGCCTCCCGATTGTGAGTTCGGATGACCTTTGTCGTTGTTCATGGCTTTGATAGCCACCGACGACCTGTCAAAGTAGCGAAAAACGCTGCTTTCGAAGGTAGCATCTTGTTTCTTTTATATATATATATATATATATATATATATATATATATATATATATATATATATATATATATATATATATATATATATATGTCAGGATCGGATGACCCAGCAAATTTTGACCCATCAAATAACCCAGCACCCTTTGATGCACCTAGAGATTTTAGAATGGGCTGTTTTTTTGTAGGTATGTTGTCTATGGTATGTTGATCATCCTCACAAAAAATCAGCCCATTCTAAAACCTCTAGGTGCATCAAATGCTCTCTTCAAATCAACAGTTAAAATTAACAGTCGAAAACCGTTGATTTGAAGATCGCATTTGATTCATCTACAGATTTTAGAATAGGCTGATAGTTTGTGAGGATGATCAACATACCATAGACGACATGTCTACAAAAAATCAGCCCATTCTAAAACCTCTAGGTGCATCAAAGGGTGCTGGGCTATTGTTGGGTCAAAATTTGTTGGGTCATCCGATCCTGACCCTATATATATATATATATATATATATATATATAGAGAGAGAGAGAGAGAGAGAGAGAGAGAGAGAGAGAGAGAGAGAGAGAGAGAGAGAGAGAGATGCTATAATGCGGCATGCGGTAAGTGCCGTCTGATGCACCGCTGCGTGCATGCGATGTACGCAACGCGTGCATCAAACGGCTGCGGTGCGGTGCCGCACTTACCGCATGCCGCAGCATAGCATGCCCCTATATATATATATATATATATATATATATATATATATGGGAAAGGGTAGCCTACTCCATGGAGTAGGAAACTTACCTACTCCATAGGTTAAATGGATGCCGTGTTGCACTTTTTGATGGAAGTTAAGACTTGGTCAAGTTAGGTTCACCCCTCCCAACAATTATCAAGAAATTTTTTTTGAGAAAAACATATGCCAAGTGGCATTTTTAGCATCCACAAAAAATTTGTTTTTACAATACACAGTTTACCGTTAAATTTGTTTCAACTTGATCGAGTTGGTTTAAGTTTTTTTCTTCGGATTTTTTTTCATAATTCTAATCTATCCATATTAGATTGACCATACATGAATAAAAAATCTGATTAAAAAGTGCCATGTGGCGTCTATATAACCCATGGAGTAGGCTACCCTTTCCCTATATATATATATATATATATATATATATATATATATATATATATATATATATATATATATATATATATATATATATATATATATATATATATATATATATAGAGGAGTGATCTGTTGCGAAACCCGGTTAAGATGCGAAACCCCCTTATTTGCGAAACTAAGCCACCGCCATCCGATCGGTGTGAATCGGACGGCACAAACCCTTTCCGTCCGGTTAAAAGCTTTAATCGTTCTCGGCCGTCCGATTGGCGTGAATCGGATGGCACAAATCTTTTCCGCCCCGGTTAAAAGCTTTAACTGTTCGATCATTCGATCGAACGGATGAGATCGTGACATCTCATTCGAATAGGACAAAAAACCGGGTCAACGCAATCATGGTTTTTTGTCTTATTTGAATGAGATCCCACTGATCTTATCCGTTCGATCATTCGATCGAACGATTAAAGCTTTTAACTGGGGCGGAAAGGATTTGTGCCGTCCGATTCACGCCAATCGGACGGCCGGGAACAGTTAAAGTTTTAACCGGGCGGAAAGGGTTTGTGCCGTCCGATTCACACCGATCGGACAGCTTTGGCTTAGTTTCGCTTAAATCCTAAGGGTGGTGTACAATGAATAGAAATATAACTTCATCTTTGTAGCATTCATCTTATTAGACTAAGTCTTCATTACCAATGTTTAATAAGGCAAAAGCCGGGAACTGAGGCGTTAGGCCTGCAAAAGGTGAGGCGTAAGCCTCAAGGCGGTACGAGGCGTAAGCCTCAATTAAGCCTTGATTTTTCAAAAAAAGTGCTAAAAAATTTCTAAAAAAATTATAAACATATCACAAACATATAAACAACAATCCATGTAAAAGAAAACATTTAATTAAGCATAAAAGTAAGTGAGGCGTTGGATTTTACACTTATGTTGTTGAGTATCGAGCTGAATGCTTGCAAGTCTGTTATCTAATAACCAATTCCAACCAAATATCTAATAATACAATGATACAAGACATAGATCATAGATGATAGTCTTGATTGATAGATCACTTTGAATCACATTCACATAAAGCTCAAGTAACTAAGAATACTAACCAAACATAGTAGTTGATTGATATTCAAAGTATCATAGATTCATAGTCTCATCAACTTGACCCATAGCATAGCAAAGTAACATGCTAACAAAAAACATAACATAGATAAGTCAATAACTCAACATAAAAAAACCGCGACTGGCTTTGAACCGACTCTCCATCTAACGGCTGTGATCGTATCTAACGATTGTGATCCTGTGCAGCAGTTGAGGCTTAAGCCTCACTGCGCCTTGAGGCGTACGCCTCACACATATAAGGCGAAAGCCTCACCGGGGTTTGATGAGGCCTAAGCCTCAGTACTTTTGAGGCCCGCCTCGCCTCGAGGCGCGCCTCAAGGCGTAAGCCTCACGTGATTTTCCAAACATTGTTCATTACCGAACATTTTGACTAAAAAACATTGTTGACCTTCTCAAAAAGTGATGTAGGCAAGGGAGGACCTACACTAGGTTTCGGAGGGATTTGGGAAAATCTAGAAATTGGGATATCCAGGGCTATTTTTGTCTTTTCAAAATGATCAGCATTTCCGATCTTGATAAAAAATGGTGGGGGTGAAGGTCTTGATGTGAGGAAGGACTGATCCGAATTTTAGAACGATCGAGTAACTGGATCTAAAGTTATGGGTAAAACTGTGTGCAGATTTTAACAAACTAGCAAGTAGTTTTCAATTAAAAAACAATAGAAACTTCAGCCTTTTAATATGAAAATAAAGCAAAACAAGACTACAGGGGTATCGATCTATTAGTGATTGAGTACTAGTTGTTTGGGCACTTTTTGGGCGATGGGAAGGGCATGCGGAAGGAAAAGGACAGCGGAGTAGGTGAATTAAAAGATGCATAAATAAAGATGGGTGCAAGAGAAGTAAACAAAAGGAAAAATATATAGTCTGGATAAAAGATTCGTTGCGGATGTAAGGAATCGTCGGCGAATCCTCTCGTGGAACAAGGCTGATTGATGGAATCGTTGGATCCTTCGAAAGTTTGAACCAAAAGCACTTCTCGAGCGAATCGAGGGACATCCCGAGGCGAAGTCCGAGAATGAGAAGGAGGGCTCGAAGCCGTCGTCTTCTAGGGTTCTCATGTGGAGGAATCAAACAACTCATATATGAATTTTTCTCTTTTCCTTTTTTTTGTTTTTAATAGAAGTGGGGTTGCAATGAAGGGATGGGAATCAGGATCAATCCCAAAAGATCACAAGAGCCTTAGAGGACGTTGTAGAGAGAAAGGAGGCCACGGGTGGGTCTCGTACATCTCCCGTACGTGAAAGAGAGGGGGAGCGGTGATTTGTGAAATTGAGGTGAAGAGTTATTTGGGCTTATCTTAAAAGTCCGATACGCATTAATTAAAGCCCAATAATGGCTAATCATCAAATAACTTAAGTTATGATGTTCTAAGTTCTAACCATCGGATTTGAGTTCTAATCTTGATCGTCGGGTGCCCTGCAAATACTTGCTAGGCTTTATTAACTTTACTAAGTGAGTTCTAATTACGACCTCATTCGGAGGCTGATCCACGACCTAATAGATTATAGAACTCGATTTGAGTTCTAATCACGACCTCATTCGGAGGCTGATCCACGATGATCGAGAATTGAGTTCTAATCTCGATTTGAGTTCTTTCTATTCCATGGATTTGTTTATTGAATAATATTCAATAAGTTTAACAAGTGAGTTGGCTGATCCACGACGCCACAAGATCAAGAACAAACTCTTCAACTTCAAGCACATGATGTGTGACGATCCATAGAAAAGTGCTATAGGGAAGCTTATTCCTTTAATTTTTCATTCTTTGACTAAAGTAACTTTCCAAAGGCCAGTTGAAGTTATCAAATTGCAAGTTCTGTTAAGTGAATCCAGTAGTGAAGAATCAATTGTAGAATCTACTGGAGAACAGAGCTTCTTGTAGAAGATTCGATTGATGGAGAATCCCAATATGAAGATCATATCGTTCTCCCAAAAGATATTCATGTGGAAATGTGGAAGAACTGGAGTCTGGATATCTTGTCTCAAAAGTTGCTCATATCATCACCCATGATGATAGTCGAATCTTCATTTGCCTTGTTACAGCCTTTGCTTTTCCACTCTTTTTCCACCTTGCGGGACGACACAGTGTGCTTCCCTTCAATTTCATCTTCAAGAAAAGTATCATCTATGGTTTTGCAAGTGGCTTCCACTCAAAATAATAATCTTTGGTTGGTTCGTCTCCAAGATAGTCATCGTAGTGCATCCACCAATGAAGTCGGGCAAATCATTCCAATTTCCTTATTAGATCAGCTCGAACCAATCTATCCATGATCCCACCTGTTTTAGGTTTTTCGAGTACATGCAATGGATGATGGATATCTCTATCATTAGTTTCCCCCTTTGGTGGAATCAGGTAGGGGAGTGTTCATCTTCAAGATTGCAACCTCCATCTCCTACTCATTGGCCACGCTGCATATTTGACATCTCATGCATGAGCTCCTCCATATGTCTATTCATCAATCTTACCTTGGTTGGCTTGATTGACTCGAAGTAATTGAACTATCGATATTTGTTCATGTCTTCCTGCCATTGCTTCAAGTTCTTGTAGTAAGAATGAAAATAATCATTATTTCCATACCTAATTTGCTGTAAAAACGATACTCGAATAATCCAAGCATACGATCGACATTAGTACAAGGGAAAAGAAGAGAATTAGGAATCCAAAACATGGTTGTTTAATAGAAAAATTTACCAAAGACCAAGGTTCGTAAATCGTGAATCGAATCGTAAATCGTCGAGGGTCTGAATCGAATCGAATCGTAAATAGTAAGATTCACAACATTTAATTAAAATATTAAATAAATACAAAAATACAAAGGACATTTATAAAAAGATTATTTCATTTATTCTTTCACTTTTCACATACTTATGATATTCTACCAAAACATATAAAGTTGATTTTATTGATTCCAAAATGATCCAAAAATATAACTATCAAGTTGACCCATAAAAAAGCTCTTAAGTCTCAACTATCAAGCATAGACAATATCATCAAATATCAAAAAAAAAACTTCAAAGTTTATATCATCTAGCTATCTAATCATCTCTAAAATCTTCCATGGCCAAGTCTTCATCTTCATCTTCTTCAATAATTTCATCCATCATCGGAAACTTGCACTAAAGTCCTCTTGTTTTTTTTCCTTTTGATGATGCAACCCTTGCTCCCTCTTTTCTTCGTAGATCTCGAGGGCCATCTAGAAATAAAAGACATGTAATCAATTGGAGATAAAAGATGGTTGCATTAAGTAGTAAAAGATTAAAACTATTGTCCAAATCCCAAGTAGTTAAAGATTAACTTACGTGCTTTAGTCTTCCTTTGGGATGATTCTACCTCTTTCTCTGTGAAGCACTTTCCCATGTCCATCCATGAGAGATCACTTGGAAGGGTGAGATCTTCCTTCTCGGTGATCCACTCATCATCGGACTCCATGTCCGATAAGCAAATATGGTCGGCTTCTTGCGCTTCCCCTCTTTTTTTTGTCGCACTTTCAATTGAAGATTATACTTCACATATACAAGAGCATTCATTCGCTTTTGCTCTAATCTATTCATCCTCTTGGAATGTATCTAATAATGCATTAATACATGATATTGACATGATAATGTAACTATAGAACGAAGTAAACATAAATACATGACAATGACATGACATTAATAGATTTAGTTACCTGATTAAATGTGCTCCAGTTCCTCTCACAACCATTAGAGCTACATATCAGACTCAAAATCCGAATTGCAACTTTCTACAATTCTGGGGTACTATCTCCATATGAGTTTCACCATTTAGCTATTCACATCATAAAAGAAGCATAATTACACATGCTCAAATAGAAACATAAAAGAAACAAGTTAAAAGAGTTACCTGGTTGTTTCTTTTCCATTATAAGAATCCCATATCTTGTCCAAAGAGTCTGAAGCATCCTTGAACTTATCCATTTGGCCATCTATCTTGATCCTCTCACTTGTATTTGGCACCATTCTCTTAAGGGTCTAAAATAGGCTTTCTTTCACTTCCAAATCCGCCTTAAAATTATCACTATAATGAAAGACGAGGTTCAAATAATATGCAGTGGCATGCAAAGGCCTATGAAGTTGTAACTCCCACGTTCATCTATGATCCTCCATATCTTTCTGTATCTTGATTCCACATTACCCAAGTTCTTTGCTATGCTTTATTTGGCTCTATGCATAGCCTCGTATATACATCCCATGGGAGGAGATGTTTCTAAATCCACTAAGCGAAGGACCTTCACTAATGGAATTGTATATTTCAAGTATTGGACTGTAGGCAAAAAATGAAAATCCGTCAATAGAATCTCTGCCACTATGACACCCTCTGTCTTTCTAGCATAGGGGCTAGACCCTCATTCATCCAATGTAAACATCTTCCTCAGTCCAGCCCTATTCTCTAACAAACTACTCAATGTGAGGAAGTTAGTGGCAAACCGTCACTGTAGCTCGAGTCAATTTCCTCTCATTAGTGTTTTACCTCATCAGATTAAGCACCCAAGAATATTTTTTTATGTAGACACATACCTTCCTTGCTTTTGTTATTATATCCACATGAACCACTAACTTTCCAATATCTCCCAACATGAGATCTATCAAATGGGCGGTACATGGGGACCAAAATATATTTTCCCGTTGGTCCATGATCATTTAACCGGCTCTTACATTAGCTGCCACATTGTCCGTAACAAGTTGCAGAACATGCTCTTCGCCCACCTTATCAATAATATCATTAAAGAGAAAGAACAAGTATTCGACATTAGAAGAGTACCCAGATGTATCTATGCTTTTTAAAAATATAGTCCGGCTAGGACTATTCACCAAAAAGTTTGTAATCGACTGTTGTTTCCATCGGTCCAACCATCACTCATGATGGTACACCCAATCTTCTTCCATTCTTTTTTGTGTCTCTCCATTAAGCCCTCCATGTTTTCCACTCCTTCTTTAAAAGAGTATTTCTTAACTCATGATAAGAAGGGAGCTTCAAGCCGGGTTCGATAATCTCATGATAAAAAAATATTATATATATATATGGCTAGCTGCCTGGCCCTATAATCAATGTACCACCTTTTCTTTTCACCTCAGAGTGCAATAGAATCAGCTGTGAAGGGAGAATGTAGGCACACTGCTGAACCTTGTTAAATGAGCTTCTTTTTTGGTTTTGTGATTGCATCTTGTTTTTGTTTTATTTCCTTAGTATAAGGACCTTATCCTTTTGGGTGAAGTTGTTCCCTCCTTAAATCAAGGGATAAATCAATATGTTGTTGGAAAAAGGCTCTGCTGGTCATATCATTAATAGTAGCCTCTTTTTATTTGAAAAAAAAAAACTGTTGACTTTTGCACCTAAGTAACTACAGTTTTTAAAATTTAAATAAAGTTGCTATTGGTAAAAAAATGTGTAGCAAACTGCCACTAAACAAGAGTTACAAAGTGAAAACACTTAAAGTTCAAAAGCCAAAAGCACAATTCACTTGTATTGCATGCCGTCATAAGGTGCTCCCCTTCTCCCATCATATGCACTTGAAAAAGAAACAATCTCTATAAATTAGCCATCAATCATCTAATCTATGTTAGACATGTCCTGCAATAATCCAAAATTTTGAGCTTGCATGATATCACCTGCTGTCACTTTTCATTTACGATATAGTTTTAGCCTTTAGGCATAGCTCTGCTTTGACATGTCTGTCTGCAAGCATCCCATAGCCTATGTCCAAACAAATGTTGCATTGCGAAAGATACAGAGCAACATTCTCCGACCACACTATTTATTCTTCTTTGAATCCCCCCCCCCCCCCCCCCCCCCCCCCCCCCTAACCCACACCCACCCACACACCTCTTTTTCTCTCCTTCCCTCCCAATATTATCTTTTTTTTGATCAGATGTACACCATACTCGTCAACTCCTGCACTCTAATTTTTGTTGCTAAAATCTCTAGGATGTTCAATCCTTTTGTGGGGTCTTCTTTGATAAATGGTTGTAAAATCTGTAGGATGTTCAACTCGATAAATGGTTGTAAATTGATGTTCAATCCTTTGTGGGGGCTTTTTTGATAGATGTACCCAACACCATTTAGATGGGACAAAGTTTGACTCGGTGTCGTATATTTAGTGAAATCTAGTTATATTTACAAATCACTGTTGACATAAAATAAACTGAAAACACAGGCATAATTTTAGACCTATATGTATAAATCTACTTGCATTCATACAAGGTTCACATTCATAATTTCAGTTGTAACTTATCTATCAAGTGAGAACTGTCCCAATAGGTTATTATATTTTGTTGATAAAATTGTCCTGGTTTCCATATTTTGGAGCAATCACATGTCTACCACGTACTTAAGCACTTGCTTTGTTTTTACTCAACCACACAACTCCTGACAATTTTAATGATATAGAGTGGAAGGCTCCTTGTAATTCATTCCGATTTTACAGAATGTTGCAAGATGTGCAAGATTTAGTCCTGACGGGCGGTTCGTTGCGACCGGGAGTACAGACACATCAATCAAGCTATTTGAGGTTGTTAATTCACCATCCAAAGATTTATTTATCATCTCCTGGTGCTTGAATTCTAGATGTTTAATATGTCTTGCAGATTTCAAAAATCAAGCAAATGTTGCTTGCAGACGCTAGAGATGGGCCTGTACGGCCTGTTATTCGGACATTCTATGATCATTTACAGGTAATCTGCTTTGGGATTTTGAGAACAATGCCTGACAGGTCTTGATGGATGGAATGGTTGTGAGTTACCTTTCAGCATAAAAAATATCTTGGGTATTATGTAATTGAAGCAGCAGAACTGCCATTGAAATTTGCTCCTCTTGCCGTTAATAGATTTCAAAAGTTACTTCTAGAAAAAAGTAAAGACACATTTAATCTTATAAAGTAAGCATTTAATTTGTATTATCTTTTTTACTTTTAAGCACTGCTGATTGCATGCTGGTGTTCGTTTTGATCCATTAATGGTATTTAAAAACAAGTGATTTCTTCTGTTGAATAATTTTGTATTGTGGTTCAACCGCATAGCATTTTATTTTAATCAAATCAGCAAAAGAGTGATTCGGGTTTGTCTATTCCATCGCTGATCTGGCTTAGGCTGGTTTACTTGGATGTTGTGGCATCCTACTCAACCCTTTGTTCCCCTCGATCGGCTTAAGATGATTTCTCATCTGCCATAATACCCCGATAGGAGAGACAGGATACATACTTGAGATCCCTCCCTCTCCTGTTTCATTTCTCGCTTCCTCCCATTGCGTCTGAGAAAACTCTAGAAACTTCTTCCTCGATTTTGCAAACCCATATTCTAAACATGATTTATTTGAGATCTAAAAATAGATCTTATGCTTTGTGATCCGAGCAATTATATCATTATATTAGAGATTTAAATTGATCTCTTATAAATTGAGATCTCGTAACAAATTTTATCACATAAATTGGGTTTGTCCTGCAATTCTACATGTTATTGGGAACCTGTAATACAGGCCCATATTTCAGAAAGTAGGCAAATACAATGGAAACGGTGCCAAAATTTTCTTGCCCAGATTTCAAAAGATAATCAGATGCATGGGAGATATTGTCAAATTTTTTTGGCTTTTATATGTGAGAAAATGGACATTTGTAGAGATGTTTCCAAAAATTTTAGGATAGTTAATTGCTTGGAGGACTACTTCCAAGCAGTGTCTTAGTTGTCACTGACTATAAAAACGTCGAGGCTATTGACAAGGGATTGCAGTTGAGGTTCTAGAGGGTAGGTTCCTTCTGAATTTAATTGTCCAAGTACTTGTACCGTTCTCTTGAACATATTGTGAATTCACTGAGTAGTCTTGGTTGCAAGGTATCTTCAAAAGGTCTAGGAAGAGGGTGCTCAATTTGATGTCACTGCAAGGATGAAGAGAAAGGGGAGGGCGGCCAGCCATATTTTATCCCTATCATCATCCTGAAATGGCCTCCTGCCTCGCTATTAATGAAACAAAACAATTTAGAGGATGTAAGGTAGTTTCTAATCGAGTTCACCCAACGTCCGGGGAAACTTGTATGCTTCAGAGCTAGGAAAAGGAAACCCCAATCTAGTTTGTTACACGCCTTTTCTAAATCTAGCTTAAGGCCCAAGCCTTCCTCCTTTTCTCTTACGTGAAAGATGATCTTCGAGCAGAAGCTATGCTATTTAGGATATTCCTTCCCTTCACAAAAGTGGATTAGGACTTACCGATGATATCATTCATGATGGAACTAATTTGTTAGATAAGATCTTTATGATGATCTTGTATATATAGTCAGAGAGACTGATTGGGTGAAAATAAGTGATATTCTCTGCACCTCCTTCGGGATTAGAATGATCCACGAGAGATAGGGTTACTATACCATCGCAGACGATTTTAAGGAAGATGCAAACTTTGGTTATTATTGCATCCTAGAATCTCTTGTAAGAGAACATGAAAAAGCAGTCAAGCATTGGAGCACCATCACTATTCATGTCAAACATCGGTTGTTTAAAATCAGCCTAAACGAAGTTAGCTTCAAAGCCCGAGGCTAATGGAATATGACTAATTACGAGATTGTCTTAGTCAAAGTTGATGCCTAAAACATAGATATTAGATAAATAAGCGTTGATATAGTAAGAGACATCATAGAGAATGTCTCCCATATTGTAAAGAACTGGGCCTCTCACCGAGCTCTTGTGACTCAAGTTTTTCTTCCTTATGGAATCAACTACCTAGTGGGAGTAGGAAGTGTTACTATCGCTTAACTTCACCCAATTGTCTCTTGATTTTTGCTTCCACATGACTTTCTTCACAAGAATGCCTCTCAACTCATGTATTAGATCAACCATCTGTTTCTTCTCCGTGCTATTCAGCTTTGATCCTTCAACCTTCACTTCCAAAACCTTTATCATCTCTAGTAAGGAAGCTTTGAAGTTGGTGACGTTTTCGAATTGGGCCTTTCCCACCCCCTCATCTTCTAACGAAGGGTTCTAAACTTATTGATCAAGTTGTAACCCGATTTAATTGATGGTCAGCTTAGCCCCACCATCTTCAGACCAGGTCATCAAAGCTGGCCTCTTGTGCCCTCATTTTCTCAAATCAAAAAGTTTTCGATTAGCTGATGAAGGGACTTGCGGTGTCCAGAAGCAAAGGAACATGATCCGAGATGAAAGCAGTTAGAGCGGTTTGAGTTAAAAACATATAGAAAGAATCCCAACTCCCAAGAGAGTTATGGTGTCCAGAAGTATAGGAACATGATCCGTGACGAAGCAGTTAGAGTGGTTTGAGTAGAAAGCAGGTAGAAAGAATCCCAATCATCCAAGATAAGGAACCTATCAAGTCTGGCTAAAGGAGTATATTTTTGTTGGTCGAAGTAAATTTCCTCCCTCCTATAGGAGGTTAATGGGATTGAATGTGCTAACCAACTTGGTAAGAGGAGTTGGTCAGAGGCAAATTGCACTGAATAATATGAAGGTCAATGAGTTTAGAAGATGGATGCAAGAGAACTATTCTTCTGGAATTAGGAGGCCACCAAGTATCAAGATTAAAAATTGAGCATTGAGATTTGACGAATACTAAATCATCCCAGGCTATAGTAAAGGAAGAGAATGCTTAGTGGGATTTCTCTAATCCAAACAGTTTTCGTACTGTCGTCGACGACCAACTTATTCCCCGTACACATTATAGTACCTTTCCAAACTGTGGAATTCTTACCTAGCTACCTACTGCGAAATTCTATTGTTGGAAATTTCTTAAAATATTATCCTATACCACTGCACTTCATCTGTCACCTTGATTGTTTTGTAACCTCCACCACCATTTGTTGGTGAAACCTTTAATAATGCATGTTAGAATGCATGCAAATAAAATCTTCTTGGTTTTATTATTTCTAAGGAACACCACATTATAAACTAATGCATACCCGGAGTTGGTTGAGACATTGGGCCAAGCCCAACTGATCGGCCCATGGGATCGAGTGGTTAGTTGGTTGGAATTGAAATAAACGTCATATTTTATTATCTGATAGTAGTTGGTATGCTTGACTTAAAATTAGGTAGGTAAGATGTGGTTAGGACTAGATTTGATTTTGAATTTGAAATGTAGTTTCCATTGTCATCTGGTGGGTGCCTATAAAAAGGCTACCATGGTTCAAATTCATTCGAGAGTATTATGTTAAATGAAACCAGCCAGTCATAGGCTTGAGTGTTCGTTTCCTTCCCTAGGTCTCTTCTTGGTTGGTCCAAGTATTCATTGAAGGTCAATTCAACAAAAAAACACGTCAAATCGTTCATTCGTTCAGATCGAAGCGTTCTTCTCCCAAAAAATTCAAAAACACATAATCTTAGATTTCATTACTTAATTCGTTTCTAGTTGTTTAATTGATAGAATGATGGTGTAATGTAAGAGCATCAAATTTATCAAGCTTCAAGATTTGATATTCATGCACTAGACGTGGGGATAAATCATTGAATTATCGGATCCACCTTTCAAAATTTTTGGGGTTCTTGAACAACAAAACAGAAAATCAAGTCTTAATGTAGTCGCTTGAATATTTGATATGTTACAGATCTTAAACTGTTATGTATTTGCACAACATGCATAGAAATGCATGCTATATGGAGATCTATACCCCTATATAGTGTAGAAATGTGATTTAAGTGTTTCAAAGTATGTATGATTTATGATTATTCAGAGTTCTGTTAAAAAATTTCATCGTTTACCTAATATATTTATCCTTTATGTAAACTGCAATATTTCCACATTGTTGAAATATTTCCATAACTTGCACTATTAAAATATTGGTGGAAATCAAAATTTCGAACCTTGTACGCGATCCCCTATCAACTACTATGCACACCCAAACCCTATATCCGCTAGTTGCCCGTGATGCCTGCTTGAAACGCTGCCAAGACTCGGAAGTCGGAAACCGTTCGCCATCGCTCCGCGTTGCCACCTTGCACGTGAGCCTAGTCACGTGATGTGAACCCGCAGACAGACCACATGCCTCGAGCCTGAGGCCGAGCCCTGCATTAGTTTTTTGTCACCACTTCGTTATCTATCACTGCTACCGCGTCCTCGAAGTCACATCGCTATCATCTCCGTCCCCTTCCCCTTTCTCACCTGCAATCAAAACAAAATAAAAGGAATACTACACCGAGCAATATACACCTCCATTATTTTCCTTTGGTCCTTTCGAATCACCATCTGATTCACTCTAGTTGTCTACCCACATTCCTTTTCCTTCTATTTAAGAGGTTTGACTTATTCAACCACTTTAGTCTCATGCCCAACTTTGGAAACTAAACCCAACTTGAATAGTCCAACAGACCTGATTACTTCAAAGGGCCATATCTTGTGATCCATTGGACCGATTCAGATGTTCCCGGTATCGGTTCATAGCCATTTTTGATCATGTTTTTATCTGTCTCCTCCATGCATCGTTCCACTAGGACAATAGAACCAGATCTTCGTATCCGTGCATAGATCCAAAACATAAGAAAGCATGTACCGTTAAAGGAATTTTTATGTGATAATCTCTACAATACTAACATATGATAGTGTGATTAACCTTGTTTTGTTTTCTAGGTTGATTTTAGATCGATTTGTTCTATTTATAACAATCATTGAGGGCACGTTTGGTTCACATGCAATTGTCCATGTGCATCTGTTTGCACATGTCCCCTGTGCAAATAGAGTTTTATCTGAAGAGGCAGCCATATCATAACTTACATGTATAAAAAGTAAACATGTGCATCTGTTTGCACATGTCGCACCACATGTGCAATTTGAAAAATAAGTCAGTTGCACAGTAACCAAACGTACCCTGAATGTCTTTCTTGGTTACAAAAAACATAATCATTCAGGGATAATAAATGAACCGGTTTGATACAATAGTTTCACAAAGCCCTAAGCACAAGCCTTTTGAAAGGCCAATGAGCAAAATGTTTCATGTTCAAGTGCTGGGAAAGAGAATTAAACCATAGTTACTATTTCAAAGATCTTTTGGCTTTGTTACATACTTAACAGACATGGTTTTTCTATTGCTTTAATACCAATGTTACTTAAATCACCAACTCTTTGGTGTTCCATGAGCGTACATGAGATTGGCTATCATTTTGTTTGCAATTAGTATGTTATAGGGATTCTTCAAATTTAATCCGCTAGGTAGCTTATTTTTATGATGTGCATTTCTTCTTACTTGGTGAAATCTCATAGGGATTCTTCAAATTTAATCCAGTAGGTAGCTTATTTTTATCATGTGCATTTCTTCTTACTTGGTGAAACCTTTGTGTACGACACTTTGAGTTTAAGAGGAGGGTTGTCAAGTTTCTTTATATACTGCTGTATTGTATATGTTGTTTACATACTATTCATATTCTATATCCATTGCTCGTAGAAGGTGCCATTATTTTGATTCTTCTTTGGAATAGTTGAGGAGATGTATAAAGCTATCACTGACATGTTCAACCTCTATTACCCAGCCCCTCCACCTATAAAAGAGATGCATCCTTGGGAATCATAAACTCTAGTCACTACCGTAGGACCATCATAATTATTGTAATTGGTCCTTTTTGGGATGATACTTCTCTTCATCACTTTGGAATAACAGTAGTCAATGCTTTACATAGGGGTAACAGAGATGTTGTAGGAATTGTTGGCTTCGTGATAGTGTTTCCTGCATGGCAAAGTAGATATGAGTGCTGATGCTGATAGTAATAATGAGCTATGGCTGCTAGAGTTGAATTCAATGCTGACACAGCGAAGTGGCATCCAGATATGAGGGGAGTCATTGTGCTACTTTGGTAGAAATGAGTATCGAAAGTCTGAATGCCCATATGTCTGCCATGATTAGCGACTGTGAGTAGTCTTTAGATTTTCCAACATATTGTAGCTCACATAAGCATGCTATGATAGGGAATATGATTGTGAACTTTAACTGGAGCAAGGTTCGAAAGCGTGGTTTCAGGATCAGTTTTTGGCTCTTTTGGGGTATCAATTCCAGTGGTTTCAGTCCGAATTCTGGTGGTTTGAATTTCAGAAACTTAAAAAGGACGACATTCCAAAAAGTTCAGAAAAAAAAGTAAAGAAATAGTATTAGATGGAAAAACTGTTTCATGATTCAATCAATAGTACGATGACAATCATAGATGTATAAGGTATGCGGTGTATCCAAATAGTAAGTCTACTAGCGAAGCAACTATGTGTGTTAACTACTAGGCCATAATTGTATTAAACTATCAAGTATCACCACTTAATTACTAAGGATCAATTATCTATCAAGTATCAATTTAAACAATTATTAAATGTAATTGGTAACCGGTAACTTAGCAAATATCCAAGTTTCTTTCTCAAGTTACGATCATATCTAATATATCATTATCCTAAACTCAAAATCAATGAAAGACTGAAAAATACGTTAAAAAGTAAATACGCTAACCCCTAGACATGAGCAAATGTTATGCTAGAGCCAACAATGACTTTAAATGGCCTTAAATGAATAGATCATTCCTTGGTGCATAACTCATGTCTCCCCACACCATTTTGGTTCAAAAATAATAAAAAACTAAGTTGGATGGCAACCCCTATTCAGAAATGCCAAGGGTTAGTAGTGTTGAAAAATTCTACGTTTCTAAAATATTTTTTTGAAATTTTAGCTCCTCGCTACTCTCAAAGGATGCTTGGAGAGCGAATAATTCTGTAAAGTAAATGGAGATAAATATAAAACCAGATTTAATGTTTTCATAAAGTGGTTTTAGCTCATTTCAAACAAAAAAAATGTAAAATTCCTGCAATTCATGATTAATTGGGCATGCCATGTGAATCACTTTTGACGCAATTTCTAGTTTTGTGTTGTATAACTTACTTATGTGGGCTACTTTGTTCTCATATTCTTTGCTTCTCTTTCTTGATCCATATTCTCTACCATGAGGCAGGGGTGACCATAGTGTTGTTTTTGGAGTTAGTCATATATTGTAATTCATATTCAACATGATCTCCTTGATTAGGTTTAAAATATATTTTATATACAAATATTTTTAAGCTTTATAACATTAACCAAAACAGCTCACTTTTTAGCAGTGTTGTTTTTCATGTTCTTATTTAGAAAAACTGATGCTTTGCAGCCTGTCAATGATTTGGATTTCCATCCGCAAAGTACCATACTGATATCCGGGGCAAAGGACCACACCATAAAGTATGTATTCTTTGAGTTGTTCTAAAGATGTATATTTATGTGTTCACATAAATATACACCTTAAAAATATGGTTTTATATTTATGTATTCATTGAGTAGCTTTGAAGGTGTAAATTTATGCGTACACAAAAAAAACTTTTAGTATGTGGTTCGACACAAATGCAAAGAACATGTTCTATGACATATATTTTGTTTATTTCTAGAATGAACTATTTTGGTTGTCATTTAATCCATGTTACAATTTCTTTTACAAAAAGATCTAGGTTTATAGTCTTTAACGTATATGGTTGCTTTGTCCATTTTTTTTCCGAATTATGTGGATGCACTGTTTTTTGTTTCTTGGCTAGTTGGTAAGTATTCCTCGATTTCTTGGTAAGGCTTTGCAAGTGGAGTTGTAATTTGCATTCATTTGGTGCTAGGATAATAGTGAAATTATCCAGAAGATCTCTATTTCGTCTTTCTTTTATATATATATATATATATATATATATATATATATATATATATATATATATATATATATATATATATAATACAGGGTATAGGCTGGTGGCCTATTTCGATGAAATGGGCAGCCGCCCATTGTATGCCCCTAGGAGTCTTAGAATGTGCTATTTTTTGTGGGCATAAACATCTAACCTTAGATAGAAACCCACAAAAAATCAGCACATTCTAAAACTTTTAGGAGCATCAAATATTATATTTCAGATTAACGGTTACAACGGACGTTCGATAAAACTTCTAACATTAGATGCCCTGGGAATTTTAGAATGTGTTGATTTTTTGTGGGTGTTTTATCTAAGATAAGGTGCTTATGCTCACAAAAAATCAGCACATTCTAAAACTCCTAAAGGCTTCAAATGGGTGGTTGCCCATTTTGCCGAAATAGGCTGGCAGCTCATTTCCCGTTTCCTCACTCTCTCTACACACACACACACACACTAGTGCGCAACCAGTGCATGTCAGTACTCCCCCGTCGCCTTCGGCAGCCACGACCCCCCTTAACTTCGACACTCATGACCCTCCCTTTTCCGGTGACCCCCACAACAACTGCCTTTGTCGGTCACCCCCTCTCCTCTAATAGGGATTGCTCTTTCAATCCAGACCCACCCCTCTTTATGTCCTATTTTAAATCTGGATGCTTCTTATAAACCCATTTTTGTCGGTACTGCCCCGCCTCTAGTAGCCTGGTGGCTTACCAGGTGTGGAGGGGCCGAGGTTGAGAGAGAGAGAGATTTCTTGTCTTGGAATCTGCGCCACCTACCCCATGTGCAACTGTCCTCCATTTGAGGATTTTTTTACAAAGAACCCCTTAAATGTTTTTTTTTCTATTTTTTTGAAACCCCCCCAGGTCAAATGTTTCTTTCTCCCTTTCCCAGGTGAATCTCACTCACTGTATCCTAAGGTACCCTTCTTAAAACACTACACATAAGAGATATCACCATCACCGTTGGATCTCTAAGCACTTATGCCTTTATCCATTTGTACTATATAAAGAGAGTACATTAATCTGCCTTCCTTATTCGGCCATGATTATTATAATCAACCTTATTGCATTCGACCATCCTTAATTGTGAGCTTAAAACAATAATAATCATGAGGTATTAACTGTGGGGCATTTAATGAGCCTTCTTTAATCGTGGGACTGATTTTAACCGGCCTATCTTAATTGTGATAGCTGATTTTAATCGGCTTCCTTATTTGGCTAATGGTGCATATGCTTAAATCTTAGCCATTGAATTGGTGAATCACATTTGTCTTTGTGCATAAAAATTGACTACCTAGATATATCTTTATCATATGTTATATATATCTGGGCTGCATGCCTATTCCCTATATATATATATATATATATATATATATATATATATATATATATATATATATATATATATATATATATATATATATATATATATATATATATATAGGGCCGGGACGCTGCCTCTCAAAGCAGCGTTTTTGCTGCTTTGACAACCCACCACGACCGCTCCATGTGTGATCTCCGGCCAGAATCAACATAAACAACCTCTGATCATCTCCATCGGTGATCTCCGCTGACACCACCTGTCGATTTCCACCGATAGAGGACTTCGGTGACTACTTCTATTGTGAGCCATCCATTCATCACCCCATCTTATCCGGTGACCTCCGAGAACATCCGCGCCCGGCAACCACCTCCGGTGACTTCTAGCACCTCCCGATTATGAGTTTGAATGACCTTTGTCGTCGTTCAAGGCTTTGATAGCCATCGGCGACCTATCAAAGCAGCGAAGAACGCTGTTTTCAAAGGTAGCATCTTGTTTCTCATATATATATATATATATATATATATATATATATATATATATATATATATATATATATATATATATATATATATATATGGGTCAGGATCAGATGACCCAGCAAATTTTGACCCATTAATAACCCAGCACCCTTTGAGGCACTTAGAGGTTATAGAATGGGCTGATTTTTTTGTAGGGATGTTGTCTATGGTATGTTGATCATCCTCACAAAAAATCAGCCCATTCTAAAACCTCTAGGTGCATCAAATGCGCACTTCAAATCAACGGTTTTTGACTGTCAATTTTAACCGTTGATTTGAAGAGCACCCTTTGATGCACCTAGAGGTTTTAGAATGGGCTGATTTTTTGTGAGGATGATCAACATATCATAGACAACATGTCTACAAAAAATCAGCCCATTCTAAAACCTCTAGGTGCCTCAAAGGGTGCTGGGTTATTAATGGGTCAAAATTTTGATGGGTCATCCGATCCTGACCCTATATATATATATATATATATATATATATATATATATATATATATATATATATATATATATATAGAGGGCCGATCCACTGAGAAACTCCTTATTTGCGAAACCTTGTGCGAAACCCCCCTAGAGGTTTCAGAATTTGATGAAACTTGGTAGGCATACTACCTATGCCATGTTGATCATCCTTACAAAATTTCATCAAATTCTAAAACCTCTAGGGGCATTAAATTTGATAATCAAGTTAATGGTTTTTATGAACGGTCGGTAAATTTTCTAACATTTGATGCCCCTAGAGGTTTAGAATTTGATGAAATTTTGTGAGGATGATCAACATGGCATAGGTAGTATGCCTACCAAGTTTCATCAAATTCTGAAACCTCTAGGGGGGTTTCGCACAAGGTTTCGCAAATAAGGAGTTTCACACTGGATCGACCCTCTCTCTCTCTCTCTATATATATATATATATATATATATATATATATATATATATATATATATATATATATATATATATATATATATATATATATATATAGGCATGCAGCCCAGATATATATAACATATGATAAAGATATATCTGGGTAGTCAATTTATATGCACAAAGACAAATGTGATTCACCTATTCAATGGCTAAGATTTAAGCATATGCACCATTAGCCAAATAAGGAAGCCGATTAAAATCAGCTATCACAATTAAGATAGGCCGGTTAAAATCAGTCCCACGATTAAAGAAGGCTCATTAAATGCCCCACAGTTAATACCTCATCAGAGAGAGAGGACCCCTCAAGTGCGATCATATCGGTGCGATCCCATTGGTTTACCATATCCAATAAATGTAATATCTTTTTCTATTCAAATATTTCAGTTCAGTGATTTCAAAGTGAATTCGCCCGACCAAGGTGCGAGGTTAAAATGTGTACATAAATCTCTCTCTCTCTCTCTCTCTCTCTTTCTACTCCCTCTCTCACATACACCTCTTTTCATTCAAATGTTTTAGTTCAGTTATTTCAATGTGAATTCACCCGAGCGAGGCGTAAGGTTAAATTGTGTAACATATGTATTGAACATGATAAACCAACGGAATTGCGCCAACACGATCACACTTGAGGGTATATATATATATATATATATATATATATATATATATATATATATGGAAAGGTAGCCTACTCCATGGAGTAGGCAATTTTCCTACTCCATAGGTTAAATGGATGCCACGTGGTACTTTTTAATCGGAGTTAAGACTTGGTCAAGTTAGGTTCACTCCTCCCAACAATTATTAAGAAAAAAATTTGAGAAAAAACACATGCCAAGTGGCAATTTTTGCATAAAAAAAAAGTTTTTACGATGCACGGGTAAATTTGTTTCAACTTGATCGGGTTTATTTAAGTTTTTTTCCTTTGATTTTTTTTTTGTCTTTATCTATCCATATTAGATTGACCATACATCACCAAAAAATTTGATTAAAAAGTGTCAGGATCCTTTGATGCACTTAGAGGTTATAGAATGGGCCCATTCTATGGTATGTTGATCATCCTCACAAAAAATCAGCCCATTCTAAAACCTCTAGGTGCATCAAATGCGCTCTTCAAATCAACGGTTTTTGGCTATCAATTTTAACCATTGATTTGAAGATCTCATTTGATGCACCTAGAGGTTTTAGAATGGGCTGATTTTTTGTGAGGATGATCAACATATCATAGACAACATGTCAACAAAAAAATCAGCCCATTCTAAAACCTCTAGGTGCCTCAAAGGGTGCTGGGTTATTTGCTGGGTCAAATTTTGCTGGGTCATCCGATCTTGACCCTATATATATATATATATATATATATATATATATATATATATATATATATATATATATATATATATATATATATATATATATATATATATATATATATATATATATATATATATATATATATATATATATATGTATATGGGGACGGGGAGCCTGGACCTCAGGTGCAGCGTCAACGCTGCACTCGGCTCGGCATGGAAGCCACGTGTCCCGCGGATCAGCCAATAGGATCGGATTCCCCGGAAAAAATTCTGCCCAAAACGTCAGCCGCCCGATCGTCTCGATCCAACGGATCGGATTCCCCCGGACCTCATTCGCAGCTGTTACTGTGGCGGCCACAGTAACAACGCATTTTTTGGTCCGGATGAATCCGAACCGTTGGATCCGATTGTTCAGGCGGTTGAAAAACGATTCGCGGTTACTGTAGCCGCTACAGTAACCGCGATAATGCCTTCAGCCGTCCGATCGCCAGGATCCAACGGATTTGATTCATTTGGGATTCAATTGGCTGTTCGGGTGAATCTGATCCGTTGGATCCAAGCGATCGGACGGCTGAAAGCATTATCGCGGTCACTGTAGCCGGTACAGTAACCACGAATCGTTTTTCAGCCGCCCGATCGATCGGATCCAACGGTTCGGATTCATCCGGAGCAAAAAAAGCGCTGTTACTGTGGCCGCCACAATAACAGCTGCGAATGAGGTCCGGGGGAATCCGATCCGTTGGATCGAGGCGATCGGGCGGCTGACGTTTTGGGCGGGATTTTTTTCCGGGGAATCCGATCCTATTGGCTGATCTGCGGGACACGTGGCTTCCATGCCGAGCCGGGTGCAGCGTTGACGCTGCACTTGAGGTCCAGGCTCCCCGTCCCCTATATATATATATATATATATATATATATATATATATATATATATATATATATATATATATATATATATATATATATATATATATATATATATATATAAAGAGGGATGATACGGTGCGGCGTGTGGTGCGTGCTTTCTGCCGTCTGATGCACCTGTCCCGTGCGTGCTGCACACATAGAGGTGCATCGGACTACTGCGGGCACGAACCGCACCATATCATTCCTCTCTCTCTCTCTTTCTCTATATATATATATAAATAAAGAGAGAGAGAGAGGAATGTTATAGTGAGCTATGAGTTACAAGAGGAGAAAATGAGCTATGATAAAAAATGTCACCCTATAAATTTCGGAATTTGTTGAAATTTGGTGGGTGTGATGTCTAGCGTAAGATGATCATTGTCATCATTTTTAACAAATTCCAAAACTTCTATGATCATCAAATGGTAGAAGCTTTAACGACCATCCATAGTAACCGTTAATTTGTCTTAGCACATTTGATGACCCTAGAAGTCTTGGAATTTGTTGAAAATTGGTGAGGATGATCATCTTACCCTAGACAATACACACACACACACCAAATTTCAACAAATTCCGAAATTTATAGGGTGGCATTTTCGATCATAGCTCATTTTCTCTTCTTGTAGCTCATAGCTCACTGTAACATTCCTCTCTCTCTCTCTCTCTCTCTTTCTCTCTCTCTCTCTATATATATATATATATATACATGGTAGCGATCCAGTGAGATGAGATATATGAGTACCTTGTGAGAAACCCATCTAGAGGTTTTAGAATTTGATGAAAATTGGTGGGCATGCTCTCTATGGCAAGTTGATTATCCTCACAAAATCATCAAATTCTAAAACCTCTAGAGGCATCAATACACAATTCAAATTATTGGTTTTAATGGACGGTCGATAAATCTTCTAACATTTAATGCCCTTGGAGGTTTTAGAATTTGATGATTTTTTGTGAGGATGATCAACTTGCCATAGAGAGTATGCTCACCAATTTTCATCAAATTCTAAAACCTCTAGTTAGGTTCTCACAAGATATCTCATTTCTCACTGGATCGCTATATATATATATATATATATATATATATATATATATATATATATATATATATATATATATATATATATATATATCGAGACATGTATGTATGTATGTCCATATTCACATACCTCTTGAGTTGTATGAAGCCGGAAAATTAAATGCTTGAAAGTTGAAATGACTGTTGACTCCAAATACAAATATAGTAAAATAAGCAAAAAGTCCTCAAAAGATAATATGGTATGCTATGATATTTTTCGAAGATGATTAGAACCAATTAAAGCATAGAAGATGGGTGCTTAATAGCTATAGTAAGGACCCATTTGGCTGTGTGTTTGGACGGCCCAAAGGTATATTTAGGAGACTTAAATGCGTTTAGACGTGTTTGGTAAGTTCTGAAATGTATTTTTAGGTGACCAAACTGCTATACTTGATGAAGCACTAGATCCAAGCTATTCCAAAAGTCCTTTTGGTATAACACTATGTTAAAGGCCACCACACAGCACAAAGGCCCTAAGTTTTTAAAGGAGATCATATCATATTTATATTTCTTTCACAATAATTGTCTTTATTTTGTGCTATACCACTCTTTCTTGTTTATTAAATCAATCTGTAAAATTCACTATAGAAATTCAGATGTTGCTGTAATCTTGCTTGGTGTTTTCTAGAAGTATGGTGACTTATGACCATATTTTAGTGCCATTTGATGTAGATAGTTAAAGCATGGATCAACGTATCGTGTACAATATACACATTATATAGCCCTAAATAAAAATGAATGGTGAAGAAGGATTCCTAATGCTGCCCCCAAGTAGATGGGACATGGCTTGCTGGTTATGGTTATGGTACAATATACACATCATACCATACTGTGCAGAGACAAAATATACACCGGCATGGAAAAAGCCACAAAATCAAGGTTGTCATATCGTGTATTGTATCGTGTATCGTTTTTCCTATTTTGTGTATCGTGTATCGTAACGTATCGTGTATCGTAAGATACGATTAAATTTATATTTTATACACACACATATATATATATATATATATATATAAAATAAATATAGAAAGTACATTCTAGAATATTAAATATGAAAAGTCAAGTAGAAGAGTAAGACATTCCCTATAATTTCACATCAAACATAACATTGGCCTATACAAAAAATATGATGTATATATTTATATAAAAAAGAAATCATATATAAGTATTATCTATGATCTATCAATATATTGTTCTCAAAATATTCGAATGGTCAATGAAGACAAAACAAAAACTCAAAAAGTAGGAAGATCTTATTTTTCAATCTCCACCGCATCTACTTCATCAATTTGTTCATCAACAATAGATAATTTATCACCACTTGCTTCTTTATCTTTCTCTAATGTCTCTTGGACCTCTTATTTATTTTCATTCTCATCCTCATTGTCTTATTCAAAGTCATCCACTTCTTTCCTTTAGCCTTACTTTATAAACATAGATCCATTAGCCCTCTACTAAGAAGTACCACATATATATATATATATATATATATATATATATATATATAGGTAGAAATGGAATCCTATAACTATTGAAATTAGCAAAGTTGTAGATATTTGGTGTTCCAAGCTCTAGAAAAATTTTAAAAACAAATGGCATTGGAATCCGACAACTCTAGAGAAAGATTTGTAAAACACCTATAAATTTCTAAAAAAAAATTAGTATCACTTCACTCTACGTTAGAAAATATTCCTAAGTATTTTTTTAACGCTAAGAGACCTATATAGTCCTTTGGGAAATTAAGAGAAAAAAATTCATTTTAAAAGTTTCAAAAAAAAAATAACAAACAAAAAAACATGTTTTCACCGTATCGGACCGTATCGTGTATCGTATCGTATCGTAGCGTATCGTATAGTGTATCGTACGATACAGGAGAAAAACGATACGTAAACCCGATACGTATCGTTTTTCTCCTGTATCGTATCGTATCGTACGATACGTATCGTGTATCGTACGATACTAACAACACTGCACAAAATTACTGAAAGATACACACATCAAAACTTGGGCACACTGCAAGTTTTCTAATGTTCTGACATTCGTGTTAATTTTAATTTTCTCCATTTACTTTAAGTTATTATATATAAATAAATTATATATAAATAAGCAAATACCCCCCCCCCCCCCCCCCCCCCTCAATTTGATTTGAATAAAAATATCCAAAAAATCAAAGACCTAAGTAATAAAAAAGTATACTTTCAGTTTTAGTAGGAGAAAACAGTTTCAGGGTTTTTTTTATAAAATCCGCATGGTGAGAAAATTAATTAAATCAACACCTTTTTAGCTCAAAAAATTCCACAAGATGTAGAACTACAAGTGCATCTAGAAACCATGGCTCGTCTTAGGAAATTTTGAATGAATAAAAACTTTTCTGTATAAAAACTCTTTTCCAGACTTAGTAAAAAAACCAGTGTTTCACATTTCAGCATAATTTTTGCACGATTTCAAACTTGCATAACTTTCTTGTTTTAAGTCCGTTTTCAAAATCATTTGAACATTATTTTAACAATCAACAAATCTTTATTTTAAAAATATTTTTATCCATAAAAAGATTAAAAAACATTTGAAAAATATATATCAAAACCGGACCAAACAAGATTGCACAAGACTCACAGACTCAATACATGTTATGTGAAGCTCTACACGTCTAGATAGGGTACACATATTATTTTAGTGCTCCGAAGTGTATCTATAGTCGTTTATGACTATCCAGAGTTTGACTAAAAATTTCATCGAAAAATCAATATTTCGACCATTTCTATAAAATTGCAATATTTCCAAACTGTCGAAATATTTCCATATCCAAAGTGTCGAAATTTTGACCGAAATGGAGATTTCGAACCTTGACTAGATAGAGCTAGAGGACTTTCTTGCAAAGTTGCGATTAAATATCTCTGTGTCCTAATTTGGACTACATCTCGAACATGTGTAGAAACTGAGGGGCATGGGCTGATTTCCATGCCTCCATGGAGATGATCAAACATCCACAAATGGAACCATTGCTGAAGTGGTCCGATTTGCTGCATACTGTCACACGGGGGTCAGTGGAGGTGCCATGTTTTATGAAACGATAAGTATTTGAGATTTGTTACGTTCTTTTGTTGTGTTTAAAGCTAATTCGACATTGTAGCTTCTCTTATAAGTAATATTTTTTCTAATTCTTATTACTTTTTGCTTAAAAAAAATTGGCTAATAGGAGCCATACATGCAAAATATTTTAAAAGCCCTCTTGCGTACTTTTTTTTTTGAAAGGTATAAACCACCTGCATACTTATTGGGATGCATATGCATGCTTAAAGAGTATAGCTTCCTTTTTTCATTTCTTTTTTTGAGAAATAGTGTTTTATGTTTTCCTATTACTTAATTACACGTAAGTTATGTAACTCTTATTATATACATAAGTGGTTGGTACTATATATTGAGCATGTAAGTTATATGTATTTACGTAAGTCATGTAACTCTGATAAAGTATGTAAGTGGTTCGTACTATATATAAGTAAATTATGTTAACAAAATATACTCAAGCATGTACATAAATTTTGTTTGGACTAATTTATTTGTTATTTTTGTAGTTTAATAGAAACCAATTTTAAAATAATTATCATTTATGAAAGTATGATTGATCCTATGTAAATGTAGACCAGCTTCTAGCAACAAAATATAAACTTTTTTCAAATGAGATTTGTTATGTTTAATCTTGGATTTATCATGATTTTTAGGGAAGAAATTTAGGTCAACCAGAAGTTTTTCGATCTTATGAATGGGTCATAAATCCATGTATTCTATAGTGAATCCATGGAGTCAAACCTAATCATAATCGAACCCAACATAAAGTAACATCAAGTTTAGTTTATTTAGTGATTTCCAAAGAAAAACAAATAACAACTCCATTGAACCCAAAAGGGTCTGACTTTAAATTTTGTCATCTTGTTGTCACTCCTCGATCTGCTCCCATGCAACCTCCGCCATATTTGGTGGATAGATCAGTCTCAAAAATGCCCAAGTGGAAATAGGCAAGTAGAGGGAAGCTTTACTTTGTTCGCAACCAAATGTATCTGCTTGTGGCATCTCAAATTTTTTCTCCGAGTAAGTCATTTGTCATAGTTGTATCGAACGACACTATAAACGGTACATACCAATACACGCAATACTATACGGTACAATATGCTACACAAATACATGATCTTACCTAGTGCCATGGTACACATTTATGGTGTATATTGGCACTTAAATCCATTAGGAGTCTTGGCATTTTATATTAGGCTGTCCTTTTTGATAGTTGATTCTGTCACCTATATTTTCAGCTTATATGTGATTCAATTTGTTGACTGATATTATAAAGATAAGAGAGGTATTTGGAAATGTAGGGGCATCTTTCTTGTGAAAAATTGGGAAATGAGGAGATGCTTGAATATCTGTGGAAGAAAGGTAAGATGGAAGGACGATATCAATTGTTGAAAGGCAATTAACTCAAGTCCGTGAATGTTGGAAGTCTATCTCTTGAGTTGGTTCTGTAAGCCCCAACAAGTGGGTCTTGCCGCCGCCCTCTCTCCAATAGTGACACCTTAGCCAACTGTGGAAAGAACCTTATGTGAAATGAAAAACACACCCTACTTTCTACTCGTGATTGTTTTATTCCTCTTGGAGTAATAGGTCTTATTTATTCTATTGAGGGTTTATTTGCAGTTGGTTATCTACCGATGAGATGGTTAGAAGTGGGTATAGGTGGTTTCTAAGATTTAGGTGTTGATAGATTATTTAATGCATTTGATTTTGGAATTAATTGGGTTATTTGGTTGGGATTTCATTATGCTATTTGGGATTCTGTTGGGGTTTTTGTTTTGTAAACATTTGTTTCATGGCTATTTAAAGGAAACCGAACGTATAATAAAGACAACTGAGATATGGAGAAGGAACCATGTCATGAGATTTCCCCTTTCCTGAGTTTCTACCTTGTTGGGTGTGAGGCCCATCTCTATCTCTTTTCCCTCTCTTTCCCAATTTTTTCTCTCCCTTACATATCTCTGCCTCCCCTCTCACCCCTCTCCTCATTTCCCCTCACCTTTATCTATCTCGTTGTTTCAGTGTCTCTACAATCTCTATCTCCTTTGCCTTTTTCATATCCCCCCCCCCTTCCCGAGGCCCGTTAGGTTGTGCTGCTGCTGCCATCATGATGATCATCACCAGTTATCCATAGAACCAAAGACCCTCCTCGATCCGTTGCTGCTCAGTAACAAAATCACCGCCCGTGAATTCCCGTTGAGCATTACCGAACTCGATGCTGTTCTAGTCGTAACTCGCCTATGCTAGCAGACTCTGCCACTTGCATTGCTAGAGGTCTTAACCCTAATAGGCCATAACAACTAATCCTCGTGCAAATTTGGCTTATAGACTCTCCCAAATGATGTATGTATGATTTAGATTTGTATGGTTCTTTGTGGGCCTTGTAACGACCCCAAGTTTGCCTAAAAGGTGCTAGTTAAACTCAAAATGTAGCCTAAAAGAGATTTATCAAATTTGTCAGATTTACGGGTGGGGTTTTTAGCTAATAAATAATCCACTTTAAGCTAAATTGATTAATGGGTTTCAGATTCCATAACTTAAGTTCAGTAGATTTTCGAGTTGGATATCAGTTCACGGGTGTAGGAACAAATGACCTTGCAAGTTTAACATGTTAATGAGTTTGGGTTATGGGATTAGATTTTAGTTTATAATGGGTTTGGGCTGAATGGACTAATGGTTTGAGAAAAAACTTATTATTATGTTTAAACAAAAAAATTATTGGGTATTAAGTTTAAATAAAAAGGGTTTAAATCCCAATTAACTTAAAAGGATAAAATGGTGATAGGTTTGGACAGGCTAGGGATTTGTCAAAGGGGAAAATCAGAGTGAAGAGGAGTGTAGTGACAATGATATCCACATGACACGGTTAGAGATGTGGGGGCCTGGGTTGGTGGCATTAATGTTGACTTCGTTTACGTGCATGAGAGAGTATGGGCAGTGATGGTGCAAGGAATGGGATGGTAGCTACGGGTTATCCGGGAGGCAACCTCCGGCAACGAGTGGTAGTGCCAAGTTACAACATAGGCGAACAGTGACTAAAATGGAGCAGAGTTCAGTGACTTTCGATGGGTATTTGAAGAAGGTGATCTGTCTGCGTGGTTGTGGATCAAAGCGGGTCAGCGGTTTTGTAGACAATTGATGATGATCTTCCATGACGATAGCAACGACATGACCAAAGATGGGTCCAGGGGCTCAAGCAACAATCAGTACTGAATAGTGGAGCAACCAATGAGGAGGGCGATGATCAACATCCTCTTTAATTGATTTTTTCCAATTGCCTCTTTATAGAGAGAAGGCAATGCAGAGAGATAGAAACAGAAGGAGGAAGATGGAAGAGGGAGAAGAAAGGCGTAAAGGGAGACGTAGAAGATATAGGGGAGAGAGAGAAGTGGGAAGAGAAACAAAAACATAAGAGAGAGAGAGAGAGAGAGAGAGCCCTCACACCTAGGACCTCACGCTTGCCGAGATAGAGCCTCAGGAAAGGGGAAATCTCATCCCATAGTTATTATCTCCAAATCTTAGCTATCTTTATTCTACGTTATGTTGTTTTTACAACCCCAGCTGAATCCCAAACAACATAATGAAATCCCAACCAAAAATCCCACTATCTAACGAGAAATTTATAAAATAATCTATTAACACCCGAATGGAAAGAACAATGTAGCTTCTCCTAGTCACTTCTAATTGTCTCATCAGACTCATCTATAGATAACAAACAACAAATATTAGTTTTTTTAGCAAATAAGCCCTCAATAAACTAAAGAAGAACGAAGGGACTACAAAAATCACTAGAAGAAATTGGTGCAGATTCTCAGGTTCGTAGCATTCGACTCCGCCGCAGAAACTCACCGTCTAGTAACCTAGTTCTATAGTCTTAATATTCTTTTTTCTTTTGTTCGATTTAGTAGTTGGGTGAGATTTGGGACAATTTAGAACTAGGTAAGTAAGATCTAGTCTGAATAATATCTGAAAACTACATTATAAATGTGGTTTAAGAGGAAATGAATGCTACTAGAGGAAGGCTAGTATTATGAAGATGATAAAGATCTAAAGCAGTTTTTCTAATCCGACGAGGATTCATGAAGGACCCTAAAAAGTATGTGCTTGCTGAAATTGAAAATCTGCTTCAAAAACTTTGGGTTTGGGAGGGCTTACGCTAGGTTTATTGAGGGATCTTTTATTAGATTATTAGATTTACTAGTAAGAACTACTATAGTTGCAGAATTGAAATATAGAAATTCAAAAAAAATTAAAGCGATTAAGAAATTAAAGTTTTGCTAAGTACTTGAAGGGTTACACTTCTAACATGCATGAAAGGCATCACCTTAATGTTTTCAAGGCCTCTCTCCATGGAATCGAGGAATCTCACAAGGCTAATTGTAGTAAAGATATGCAACGAATAAGAGAAGAACTCAATATTTGGCTAATTAAATATGGTGGCCATAGGTCTTATTTATAGTACAAGTATTATGCTGACTTAACTACTCCCTCGCCGATAGTCCTCATCAATTAATATATCATATTTATATGAGTATACCATATTTCACTTGGAACATTATAGTTGCCCAAGTGAAATAGCTTGTTATAGGGTGCCGACCACCCTATTCTTCGCAAAGAGAGGGGTATTCCCCATTTTCACATGGACTACTATAGGAATCCACCTGCAAAGGGTCATGTGGAGGGCAGAGGAAAGGGACTTCGTTCTCCTATTTTTTTTTTTTTTGGAGAGGAGGGGGGGGGGGGGGGGGGGGGGGATGCTTATGCATGTCTTGGACACTTCCTTTCTGAATTTTATCGATTCTGAGTCTTTTGGATAGCTGGCTATCCTCTCTTCTTGCAGCATAGCCGGTGCCTCCTTTCTTGTACATGATTGCCTTTTCCTTTACCTCCTTGTCGTCTTTTTTTATGCTTGAGATGCATCAAGCTCTCTGTCTCTCTCTCTCTCTCCATATGATAGTCAACTAAAAGAGTTGGTGTGGTGCACTTTGGTTTCCTAATCTGAAAAGAAAAACATCTGAATTAATAGAGGAGAAGGGAGAGGTGAAGTGTTAATTTCATGTTTTTAATAAGAGGGTTTCTCTCTCATGCAAATCCATTTTCTGAAGTATGATAAGCAAATGCATTATGTTTATCATGTCCGAGCAGGTTAATTGATCCCTTCTGTTTTCAATTTATGAATGTAAATTTCCAAGTATTAAAAAGCTACAGATTTCAAGCAATGGAGTATCTCAGGAGCAACATTTCAAACCTCTCTTGTGCATCGAATTGTTTATGAGTTTTAGATCAGCAATAAACAGCCAAAAGGAACATTGTGCCAATTATGATACCACTTCTTTCAGCCCTCTTACTGGCCTCCTATCTTTTACTGGACTTTCATGTAACCCCTGACGTTTCAGTTGATCTACGATTTTCCATTGGCATAAGCTTTTAAAGCTTAGCTGTATTTTTGCGTAAGAATGTGATCTGCCATCAGTTTGTCAGTAAGGCAATATAGAATATATGTAAAGCTGAAAAGAAAACTCTTTAGCAAAGCAAAGGGCATAAATTGAAGACTATATTCTTTCCTTTTGCGTCTTTATGCCACCAAATGTCTTAATTTTATGTGACTATTTATGTAATTGTTTTAAATTTGAAGTGTTAATGATTCTTCTGTGTAGCATGTTATTATTTAAATTGGACACATTGTAATGCATTCCACAAAATGCATTTCAGGTTTTTTGATTTTTCAAAAACAGTTGCAAGGAGAGCTTTTAGAGTTATCCAGGTTCTGACATAATCTATTATATTTCTAAGATTTCATAGGGTGCTCAATATGGTGGGACTCACTGCTTGTTAATTGCTCAATGCCATTCATCAGTTCCTTTCTGGTTCTGTAATTTACAGGATACCCATAATGTGCGGTCTGTATCTTTTCATCCTTCTGGGGAGTTTCTTTTGGCTGGTATTCATTATCTTGTCTACAACGTTGTTTGTATTCCGTTAATCTTAAATTAATTGTTCTACAGTTGCTTCAAGTTGGCAATGTTCAGTAGTTGTCTGTTCCTGTGACTATCAAGTATCAACTAACAATTCGGTAATCTTGCTTTAGGCGTTTCTGACTCTTTTAAGGTCTATCCAGCTTCAAACATTTTAAGGTCTACAATATTATGCTCGTACATCCTATTTTTGCTGGGTACAGAATAGGTGGAAATTTTTGTAATTATTTCATGTGTTTTTCTTGCCCTCATTTTAAGCAGCAGTATGGAAACATTGCTTCAAATGATTGGAAACCAGAAATTGAATGTCCGCTTGTACAGATGAGATAGCATGCTAGAAATGCCAACGTTTGGACCATGATCATTGTTCGCTTCACGCGCACATTTATGTTTCTCTAGTTTTATAATCAAACGACATACTCATTCTATGTGTATTTGTTGTTGCTATTTATTCTTAAACCCTACTGATGTGGTGATGAGCTAGTGCCAAATTAGAACTGTGAGAAACAATGGTGTAGTGGTATTAGTATGTGTTGGTCTCATCAGTGTGCACTGTGTCTGCATGGTTAGTTAGCCTTATGTTTAGAATATGCGCATCGATATCAATATGCATACATCCCATCCATATCCAATCTGTTCACATCCTTAGTTAGTCTTATGTTTTTAATGTATTCACTTTCTGGCTTTAAGTTGCCAAACTCACTATTGATTTCTATTGCTCTTGTAGACCCTCTAATTAAAACTCATAGAAGATGGATTTCCTTATTATACAGGAATTATCCTTCAGATAACATGTTTTTCTTGTCATCAGCCACTGACAAGCGTATAACCTATTTCAGGGACAGATCATTCTATAGCCCATTTATACGATATCAATACTTTCCAGTGTTACTTATCAGCAAATTTGCAAGAGCTAAATGCCAATACTGCTATTAACCAGGTTGGTTTATTTCTTTTGCCTTTGTGACTGAACGAGGAACAAGTTGTGTTAAAAAGTTGTTAAGACCTTATTCTCTTGCTGGGTCTAGCTTCTGGCCCAAGTAAGATCTGACTTGTGTTTCTTTTTTTGATTGATATTTAATTTATAATCTTGTTCAGGTCCGATATTCATCTACTGGCAGCATGTATGTGACCGCGTCAAAAGATGGCTCTGTTCGGGTATGGGATGGAGTAACTGCAGGGTGTGTGAGGTCAATTGTTGGGGCACATGGGTCATCAGAGGCCACCAGTGCAGTTTTTACCAAAGACCAGAGGTAAAGCAAGAAAATTACATGTTGGGAACTCTTTTATTGTGGTATTTTCCATTTTTCTTCCATATGTCCATTAATTGTATTCAGAGCTATAAAGGTGAGATCTCATGGCATCTAGTGAACATTGTAAAGGTATATATTATTGTTGTACTTGCATGCTTGTCTTCCAATTGACATTCATTGATCTTGAAATTTTTGGAGCAAGTGTTGCTGTGTATAATGTAATTGTGGTATGAAGCTAATATATGTACTTTGATGACTTCAACCAGATGAGCAAGGCACCACATTCCTAGTGTTTCTCTACACAAATTCTATATATACAACTCCAGTACATAATTCTCTCTTTCCCCGCCTTTCTCTTTTATGATTAGTTTTTATTGATCTGTCTTTTTGGGTCCACTTCTAGCATTAGTTATTCTCATTCCAACATGGAGTTCTGCTAGAGGCTTTGGATATGAGGCCAGGACCGTTTCAGATTGACATAAGATTCGTGTTGATTTAGCCCAACCAAAGGAGCCGGCTAAGATGCGAAAGCAGATAAACTGGCTCACACGGAAGATTCAAGATTTGATCTCCACCTTCACGTATATCATCTTAGACAAGTGATCTGGTGTCCAACTTTGACCACGTGGGAGGACAGACCATCTAATCCGTTGTCTACCGCAACCAAAGCTCTCGAATTCTTCAAGTTCCGAGGAAGAGAAAGAAATCTTCTTCCTTGATCTTGTTAAGATGCTCCAATTGTCGATTGGAGACTGCTCCCCTCTTCAAGATCTTGACGAGACACTTGCGAAATAATTTGAAGAAGAGTTTGTGGAGGGAGCTGAAGAAAGTTCCAAATATAAATTTGATGTGGAATTCAAGGAAGAGCCCATGGAGATGCCCAAGGGCAATCCATGGAGGATTCCCAAAGATGTGCCCTAGGAAAATCAAGGAGTTATGCATGAATACATGTTTGCAATGTAGTCAAGGCGGCACCTAGGCGTTTTGACCTATCTAGGTGAAGCGGCACCTTGGCGACGAGTAATTATTAAATGTTTTTATATATAGTATAAATTTGTATATACATGATTTTAGTAATCTAGTAGAGCTTGTTGAATATAATTTTCAACACCTAAAAGTCAAATTATCTACAAAGTAGGAATACCGTACCCATAAACTGAATCAGAAAATAAAAAAATGAAGAAAAAAATCAAAAAAATTCTAAAATTTTCTAAAAAGTCAAGAAATATATATATATATATATATATATATATATATATATATATATATATATTAGGGTTTAGGGTTTAAGTTTAGTTTTAATTCGACTCAATTTTGAGTTAATTCAACTCAATTTTGAAAACCTCCTAAATTCTTATCACATGAATTTGAGTTAATTCAAGCACAATTTGAGTTAATTCTACTCAATTTGAGTTAATTCTACACACTTTTGAGTTAATTCAACTCAATTTAAAAAACCCCCCAAATTCTTATGAACACATCATAAGAATTTGAGTTAATTCAACTCAATTTGAGTTAGTTCAACTCAATTTGGAAAATCCCCCAAATTCTTATGAACCAATCATAAGAATTTAAGTTAAGTAAACTCAATTTTGAGTTAATTCAAGTTAATTTTGAGTTAATTCAACTAAATTTTTAAAACCCCCCAGTTCTTATGAACTCATCATAGGAATTTGAGTTAATCAACTCAATGAGTTAATTCAACTCAACTTTGAAAACCCCCCAAATTCTTATGAACCCATCATATGAGTTTGAGCTAATTTAACTCAATTTTGGGTTTATTCAACTCAATGTGAGTTAATGCAACTCAATTTTGAAAAAAACCCAATTTCTTATGAACCCTCATAAGAATTTGAGTTAATTCAACTCAATTTTAAGTTAATTCAACTCAATTTTGAAAAAATCCCAAATTCTTATGAACCAATCATAAGAATTTGTGCTAATTTAACTCAATTTTGGGTTTATTCAACTCAATTTGAGTTAATGCAACTCAATTTTGAGTTAATTCAACTCAATTTTGAAAACCCCCCAATTTTTTATAAACCCATCATAAGAATTTGAGTTAATGCAATTGAATTTTAAGTTAATTAAACTGAATTTTACAAAACTCCTAAATTCTTATGAACCCATCATAAGAATTTGAGTTAATTTAACTCAATTTTGAGCTTATTCAACTCAATTTAAATTAATGCAACTCAATTTTGAGTTAATGCAACTCAATTATTAGTTAATTCAACTCAATTTGGAAAAAATTCTAAATTGGATCAAGTGAAAAACCGCCTGCCTAGGGGCAATGCTTTGACTACAGAGCATGTTCGTAAGAAAGCTCGAGTAGGATCACTTGATGAATGTGGAGGATGTGTACTCGTCATTAGAGGATGTCCTAGACTTAGAAGAAGTGCCCAACATCTTTAATTATGCAATCTTGTAAGAAGTCATGAAGAAAATCAACTTGAAGATTCATGTATATGAAGCTTCAAAGATTGTGAGTCTAAATCGTATCTAAGATTTGTGAGTCTTAATCGCATCTAAGATCGTTTCAACCAAAGCATTGAGAAGCCCAAAGAACCATCCCTTACTGATTGATCGACCGCTAGAAGATCAGAAGAACGGGTCTAAATCGTATCTAAGATTTGTGAGTCTTAATCGCATCTAAGATCGTTTCAACCAAAGCATTGAGAAGTCCAAAGAACCATCCCCTACTGATTGATCGACCGCTAGAAGATCAGAAGAACGGATCTTCAAAAGCAATGTTCTATCTCAACAGGAGATGCAATCGATTGAAAGATCAAACATCACCCTACATCATCAATTGTTGCAGAATCAATATCTTCCTTTGGATCTTTTCAAAGGAGTCGATAAATCTTCCAATTCAAGAAGATTGATGCAAGAGCCAAGAGCAGATAGGAGTCGATTTAAATTGTTAATCATATGGTCTTTGTTGTTATTCATTCTAGGTTTTAGTTTGACTCTAGACTATTTTTAGGATTTTTTTCAAAATTTACTTGCAAGTAGAAACCTGGTTATAAATGCAAAAATTTTGGATAAAAGGGCCAGCAATTAATTTAATTCAACTATGCCTCTTCCTATATTTTATGGTCATATCCCAAGATTTTAAAAGTCTGACACTTCCTAAAAAGGAATAGCAAATCCCTATTTTGTAGGAGTCCAAAAGAGGTCAAACTCTTTCTTGGGTGGAGTTAGTCCGAGATCTACTGTGAATAATATTCATGGGGTGAGGAGTGTCACGATTCTTCTCCCCACGGGCAGGTATCGAGCTAGCTCCCTCATGTGCTATAACAACCTAATCCTTTGTAGGAGTCTTTTTAGGCAAGTTTTATCTGCACCCTCCGGATTCAGCTTGGCACCCCTTCAATTTTAAATTTTTTAATGTCCAAAATATCCTCATCCCTAACCTCCAGCTGACCCTCACTTCCCCACCCTGGACGTCTCTTCCATCCCTCTCCACCTACACCGCTGTCCCCTCCTCACCGACCCCTGTCTGATACCGACCCAGCCTCCTCCATCGCCCTCCTTCCTTTCTCCTTCCTCCTTCCTCCATCTTCATTGTGCCGAAACCCTCACTCCCCCACCCTGAATGTCTCTTTATTGCTCAACATTCTGAACCATATAATAATGTTGGCCTTATTAGTGCCTTATAAATCTTACACTTAATTCTAAAGGGATATCTCGATCACATAACACTGCAGAAGCTCATCTTCACCCCCCTTAGCATCTTCTTTTTATTTAATCTCTCAAATTAATTGCTTATTGAAGCTATCAAACAAATGGTTTGGTTAACTCCCATCCAACTTTTACTTACTTCGGTCTAGTCCATGAAATCAACAAAGTATACTAGGTGAAAACTAGAAAAAGGGTTTTGTGGGGGGAGGGGTGGGTAGTTCAAAATGAACTTTTCAGTTTGTATTTAAGAAAAAGGTATTTGTATATATGATTTCCTTATCCACCCAATTATATCAAGGGTGTCATTCTTGCATCATTCATCAGTTATTGTACCAAAAACCAATTTGAGGAGGCCTAAACCATCTTGACAACGAATTGTTGTCTGAGTTGGTATTAGTGTAGGAATTTCAAAGGTATGGCGATGGAATTACTTCCCTCCCCATATCATCCTAAACCTATTTTAAGGTTTAATAATTCTATGATTCTATATTTCTTGGTTTGGAATCACAATCAAACAAGTCAAACTACTGGATATGCTGAATTCTAATTCAGGATTTAGATCACTGGATTCACTGCCAAAAATCGAAGAATGATCCCGTCATTCTGAAGATTCCTGAAAGAGTATTGTTTGAATTTCTATGTAGTAGTTTTGGAAATCCTGGATATCCTTAGAGATGGGCAACATTGTTTCTAGAATTATTTAAAACCATCCATTTTGGATAGACTTAATTGAAAATGGCCCTTTAGCTAATCCAATTGGTTCTAGTTTTGATTTGTTTTGTCCACCATCGTATTTCATCTCTTAATAGTGTTCCTTTGAAATGCTTTTATTTATAGTTCTTTTGTAGGTCGGCTAACACCAATAATTTTTTTCTCTTTTTTCTTCAAGAAAATTATGACCTGCTTTTTCATTATAGGACCTATACATATCCCAATACGCAATAACGATTCGGTGTGTACTGTGGACTGTCCAGCTTTCTTAAGTCACCAGTCATCATTATCTTGTACCGTTTTTTTGGAAGTGTATGAATCTGCAAGTAATATCATGATAAAAAATATGCATATGAGGATTACAACACATTAGTTGTATTTTGAGAAAGTACTAGCATTTGTGCAGGAGACATGCTTCCATGTGAAGAAATTCAAGAAACCAGTTCATATCCACAAGTTTTTAGGCTACCTAATTAATGCCATCAAATCTAGTTAAGTAAACTGGAGTTATCAATTCTCATTTATATGCCATCAAATCTAGTTAAGTAAACTGGAGTTATCAATTCTCATTTAATAAGGCTGCCCCTACCTGTACTTTATGATGTTTTAAGTTCACCTACTAAACTCTCCATTATAGCATGCCCTCCCATCTAGCTGACCATTATCAGTTATTTGTGTTCATTTGGTAGCCCCACCCTCCAGCATCCTTATTTGCAAAGTTACTCCTCTTCTAGTAGTATCTTACATCTTATTTAGATTTTATAATTAATTCATAATGTACAGGTGTAATGTGCTTGCCAGCGAGTTTTGCTTTATTGTGGGTTGTGGGTCTAGATTTATGTACAACTAATTTACTGCAGTGCTCCTAGTCTTTTATGCTTGTAGTATCTGGCATGACTACCTTAAAATGTGCATGTTTTTCTGTTTCAATATTTGTTTCATTAGCATTCAGTTATGACTTGAAACAACTAGGTTCATCCTTTCTTGTGGGAAGGATTCTACTGTGAAGTTGTGGGAAGTTGGCACAGGAAGACTTGTCAAGCAATATTTGGGAGCTGTACACACGCAGTTGCGTAGCCAGGTTGGTTAATATTCTGCTCTCTTCCTTTTAGATGCTTCTTGATATTACATTTGCATACTTTTGCTTTTAAAAGATATTGTAAGTTTGTTATATGCTTACCTCTATATTGCCTAAACTTTAACTAAGATGTAAAACATGTATGTGTGTGCATTTGTGAGCTTGAGTTGTGGATTTGGTGAACATGTGAGTGAACTTTCAGCTAGAATATAGCAGTTTCAGCCCATGCGAATCAGTTTTGAGCTTGGGCAAAGCTGCACCTAGGCCTTGCCTTGGCGGCGCCTAGGTGGTGACTTGTTTATATACCAATAAAACTGATATGAGTGATTTGTAATTTTACTGTTTTTTGCCACAAGAAATCCACAGGAGAGAGATTGAAGGGGGGCATCAAATCGCGAGTGATCACCATCTCCAATGGTAGATGAGATAGCAGCTTTACAGTGCACTCAGACTTGGGAGTTGGTTCCTCTTCCTCTAGGGAAGACTCCTATTTCGTGTCGGTGCCGTCTCTTCTTTTCCTCAAGTAGCCGCAAACATAACGAAGAGGAACTCCGGGGATGAGAGGATCGAGCAAGAGAGACATGGACGAAGTATCACCATTGTTGGTCACTACTTGCTCCACCGTCACCGATCGATGATCGCTCCACCATTGTTGGTTGTCAATTGGCCACCCTAAATCACGTCTTCGTAAAACCCTAGAAGAGAAGGTGCTCAAGAGAGGAGAGAGTCGACCATCACTGTAATTTTGTTTTAAAGGAGCCTATATCTTTATGAAACCGCCTCGAATGGCCTATGGATCGGACTTAACAAGGGAGTGCACATGCTTTTTCCTAATCACTTGGCGCCTAGGCGTCTGGATGTTCGCTCGAGCGCCCGTCCAAGAAACACTGCCTCACAAAGCCTTGCCTAGGCGCTTGGGACTCATAAACGCCTAGGTGACACTATAACTACATTGTCGTGACCCTTTAAGAGGAGTGTGTGCTAGATATGGTATTTTTATTTCACTAATTTGTTTGGCCATTTTTATCTTAAGGCATTTAAGTAAGCATGGATCTTAATATTTAAAACCGTTTTTAATCTTTATCAATTTAGTTCAAGTTTGAAAGATAAAATGGATTGCACACACCTAACATGTTGTGGGCCATGAGTCGAAATTCCTTAAGAAATGGAGGGATTCCAGCTTCAGAACTTCTGTGCAATAGTTTTCCAGTAAATCCTTGACAATTCTGATAGGGTCTCCACCAAACATAATATCTTTTTTTCTTATAACAAAATGATGTCATATATTTTATGGTTCGATGAAAGTTCTGATTTAAAGGTCTTTGAATCTACTGAGGCTCTCAGCTCTGTGGTTAGTCCATTTACGTCTAACTTATTTTTTGTATTGAGTAGATTTGAGTTCCAATTTATGAGATGTGGGGTATAGTTGTAACTGGAATAAAAAGCTAGTTAGTACCAAATATTAAATGTTTAGTCAATGGTTATTTGCTGTTATCCCCCCAAACTATGCTTCATATTTGACTAGAATGTAGCGAAGTTAATAGTTTTTAGATACTTATTACTGATCCCTAATTACATAATAATTGGAGAATTGATGGATAGTTGAGGCTTAGTAGGATAGGGTTTTAACTCTTGAGGTATAGCCTTATAAGTTGCAAATTGTACAGGAAATTTGGATGCTTGTTAGTTATAGTCTTGCATAGTTGATACTTCATGCATAGTTGATAGTTGTTACCTGTACATGTTAGTTTGTCAGTATATAGTTGTTGATGTGGTTTATTCTTGTCAGTCAATTGGTTCTGATTGATATATACTGCAGAGTTCCATCTTATGCTATTAAAGACACCTTACATGTTAAATCTCACAGATTATCACCAAATCATATCTTTTCTCATAATATAGGACCTCATTTTTCAAATTTAGATTGTCATTTTACTTGATATTTTCCATATTTTTCTTCTATTTTGTTTTATTATAATCTTTAGTTCCCTAGCCGAAACCAAGACCAATATTGGAACTTTGTAGTTAAAAGTTTTATATATGAAACTCAAGCTCATAAGGAAGCAGACATTCAAAACTCTTCATAAATAGTTTTATTTAGAATTGCTGCAGTTATAGGCCACAGGTTATTGAAGAGTAATGTTCGAGGCTTTAGTGTCAAATCTTAGTTTAAATTACAAAAAATATATATTATAGGATAAAAGTGAAACTAAAAAGTCAATTGACTCAAAAGCACATGTTGTTGCTCGGTGAATCATTATATGTAAGTATGTAACATCCCATCCCAATACGTAAGATATTACCTGCTTTGCCCGAAAGCTCACAACTTTAAGACGTGTCTTGAGTGTTAAGGAGGGGATGCTATATATATATATATATATATATAGAGAGAGAGAGAGAGAGAGAGAGAGAGAGAGAGAGAGAGAGAGAGAGAGAGAGAGAGAGAGAGAGGGCTGTTACGTTGAGCTGTGAGCTGCGGTAGGAGAAAATGAGCTGCGGGTATTTTGACCCTCCTAAGGGGGTGTTAGTCAATTAGGATTTGGTGAAGAGTTCCTTGTATTTAGGATTACATCATTAGTGGTTCTGAACTTCTTTGTGGTATTGTAGATTTAAGCGTTAGTGGTTGCGGAGTCCACAACGTGAACTCCTGATCCAGGCGTTAGTCAATATTTTATATGACCTTGGACTTATAAGTTAGGCGTTAGTCAATAATCATGGTAAAAGTCCATGACTTCATAACAAAGGGGATTTACAAACCCAAGTATATATACTTTTTGCCCATCAAAAGTTCCACCTCAAAGGTGGAATTTTAAATCCCCTGCATGAGACTTTTTCTTTGAAAGGTATCATCGATCGGGGTGGCAATTCTTGACCCGACCCGCCAACCCGACCCGAACCCGACCTGAAGTTAGCGGGTTTGGGTTTGGCCTAAATGGGTTCGGGTCATAAACGGGTTGACCCGATTGACCCGTTTATTTAATGGGTCGGGTTCGGGTTTGTACTTATAACCCGATTGACCCGACTTGACCCGTTTAACAAATGGGTCGTGTCAACCCGACCCGAACCAACTCAAGCCAACCCGATCAAACCCGGCCCAATCCGACTTGTCTTGACCCAACCCGACAGGTTTACATGGGTTCTGTTGACCCAACCCGAGCCGACACGATCCGACCCGTTTAGTAAATGGGTCGGGTCGGGTCAACTCGTTTATTAGGCGGGTCAGGTTTGGGTTTAAGTTTTTGACCCGTTTATTAAACGGGTCGGGTTCGGGTTGGGTGTTTTGCCCTTATACATTTGTCTCAACCCGACCCATTACCACCCCTAATCATCGGCATCTCCTGGAACCTTAGCACCCGTGCTCGTGATCGTGGAAGCCAACGTTGGATCCCCAGCAACCCTTATTCTCCTCTTGTAAATATCTCTCTATCTCACTCCTTCCTCTTCTTTGGGTATACCCAACCCCTCTCGACCGCCCTCTCTCTTCGCCCCCCCCCCCCCCCCCCCCCCCCCCCAATCAGAACAAAATACAGTAGAGAGAGAGAGAGAGAGAGAGAGAAAGAGAGACCCTCTGGATCCATCTGGTTCCGATCACGATGCCCGTCCGGCTCCGATCGTAACGCCCGTCCGGTGCCGATCGCAACACCGATCCGGCTCCGTCGTGACGCCTGCCTCCTCGATCATATATTGGACTCATTATTTTAATTAGTATGCTACTTCCAATTTGTATGTTATTTGTGGAAATGTCCTCCTTGGTTGATGGTATGTTAAAGTCTTTTGGCACGATACAATTAGTAATCTTGTTTGAAATATGATCTTATTTATAAAAAAATTATCAATTTCTATATGTAAAATTACTAAAATCTTTGATATTAATTTTTTTTTACCATTTGACTTATGTAAAAAATGGTCAAACTATTTATCCAACGTGGTGAGGCAATCTTGGATGGTAGAGGCACTGTTGATTAAATCGAGCTTAATTTTGATTTATTGTTCTTGTATATTTTTTTAATGAACGTATTAATACTTTTTGTATTAGGCCTTCAAAATTCATCAAAATTGTTCTTCAAATGTGTTAGTCAAATGGGATTTTATGTCCAAGTCCACAACAAAAATCCCACATGAACTCCTAAAAAAGGGATTTATGAGACCGTGGACTTCTCAAAAATGTCTGCAGACTCCTAAAAAAACCCAGAGACTCTTTAAAAAAAGTCTGCGGACTCTCAAAGACCGCAAATCCACGAACTGCTGAATAATGATTTTAAAATCCCAATTGACTAACACCCCCTAAAAGTTTTGGAATTTGATGAAATTTGGTGAGGGTGTTGTCTAGGGCAAGATGATCAACCTCACCAATTTTCATTATATTCCAAAACTTCTAGGGGTTTCAAATTGTTGAAGCAAAATCTGATTTTAACGGTGACTGCGGACGACAGATTTTGCTTCGACCATTTGACCCCCCTAGAAGTTTTGGAATTCGATGAAAATTGGTGAGGATGGTCATCTTACCCTAGACAACACCCTCACCAAATTTCATCAAATTCCAAAACTTCTAGGGGGCAAAATACCCGCAACTCACTTTCTAAACCGGCAGCTCACTGTAATATTTCTATATATATATTCCCTAAATGCAATCCTGTTGGTGCGATCCACTTGGTGATACCCTGACGAGTAACATATACACTGGGAGTATTGCAACATATGTAGCTGAGCATAGCAATATGTGGATGCTAGTGTGTATGCACCGCCCAGTTGCCTAGTGAACTATATGCAATGGAAGTAGTGCAACATATGCTATGGAGCATCACAACATATGGATGTTAGCAAGCAAACATACGTTAGCAAGCAAACATACGTTAGCTATGATGCATGCACTACCCACAACGAGCTAACATATGTTAGTTGTGTTGCATGCACCACCCGAACAATGCATCACAACCATACAAATTAAATCAGACGACCCACAATGCTCGGATCGCACTAGAGGGGGCTTCTCTCTCTCTCTCTCTCTATATATATATATATATATATATATATATATATATATATATATATATATATATATATATATATATATATATATATATATTATCCATCTTTGCTTTCATCGCCTCATGAGTCTTGGCTATTGGCCCTTGGATCTTGGTCGTCAATAATCTTCCACGATGTGGGACTAATTCGATGCAGTTTTCTGTACCATCGACTGTCAACTATCTTCCACGAATTTTAATAACCCTTGTTGGCACCCCTCTTATATGGTTCCTTCAATCAGTCTATAGACTCATGTAAAAAGTCTATCTCAACCTTATCATAGTTGTCCACCATCCTTAGGACCTTCACCAAAGGCTCACACACTCCGAGCACAACTCCAATATTCCTCTGAAACTCCTCGCCAGAGACAAGCCTATAGACTTGTTCTTCAACACTATATCCTTAAATCTATATTGATGTTTACGCCGCCATGTCTTTGATGTGAACAACTCCTAAGACCATAATGTCGTCGAGTAAATTCACGTACAGGAAGTGTGTCGCAAACCGTGTGATGATAGGTCTGATGAACTCCTCTTTTATCTCCTTCCTCAACAAACTAACCACCCAACAAATTTTTTTATTAAGAATGTCAATGTCTAGGCTTGTACGGTAACATCATTCACTTCAAGCTCCCCAAATTATAAAGGCAATATGATGCACATGGAGTTGAATACTATTGATGTTTGGCTATCTATTGCCGACCTTCTTCGAAATTGGCAACATTGTCAGTCACTAAGTCTCTAAAAACGCTTCCATAACCAAATTCATCAACTGAAAGCTATGCAGTCAAAGGCGCTAAGCGCACCTAAGCGCTCCAGGTGAGCCTAGAGCCTAGGGATCGCCTAGGCGGGCCTAGGGAATTTTTCTATTTTTTTTTAGGGATTTTGATACATATAGGGGTTTTATGTGGTATTTAAGGGGGTTTTAACAACTCAACTAGTCAACTCATCAAGTGACTCATATTTTTAAAAACAAACACTTCTAAATTCATGATAACTAATAAAGTGATGAGTTTAATAAGTAATAAAGTCAATCACATCACTCTCCAACATCAAGATCCTCATCATCTCCTACCTAAACATTTACATCATTAGGTCTTCCGCCTTTTTCCTCCCTAGAAAGCTCCTAGACATTAGGGGCAAATTCTTCTTCCTCTTCATTGTCTTCATCATCCTTAAAAAGGGAAAATATAAGATGTGTGTCAGATCTTTGCTTTCTTCTCCATGTACTTGGCCCTACTACATCATTAACCCACATTGCTTCTCCAACTTGTTGCCAAGCAAGATCATCTCCTTCATGAACAAATTCTGCAAGTTCTTCAGTTGGAATAATCCAATCATCATTTACATCCACATCTCTCAATAGGATGGGAACCTTAATAATATTATTTCCACTTGCCATCCTTTTTTTAAATCTACGCTCCAACATCTTGTTATTGAATGAAGACAAGATCATTCAATTTTTCTAATGTAACTGAAATTGCAAATAAAACATAATATAAGTATATAAAAAATTAATATTATGTATAAATCATAACCATTTACATCTAAATGCGCCTAGGCTCGCCTCGTGGTTAAGCGAAAGCGCGCCTAGACGGTCTGCGGCTAGCTCAGGCGCCTACCATGCCCAGGCAAGGCGCCTCAAGTGCGCCTAGCGCCTAGGCGCTCGCTTAGGCGCGCTTTTAACTGCATAGACTGAAAGATTTACTCACGAATCTTTATATGGTCAGTGACATAATTTCACTTTAAAAAAACTGTGCTAACGAAACAATAAACAAGGAAGTCGATGATATTCTTCCTAATAACATATCAATGTGAATCTGAATTCATCTCAGGACCTCTTGAGCCTCCTCTGTCTCAAGATCCAAATGTGTTGAAGATCTCATAGCATATGGGTGGCTGTATTATACATTTACCTCCATAGTTTGATACCAATAGATAAACCTCTGATACCAGATAATTCCAGTTGTAGGTCCAAAATGAGATGGAACAATCATGAAGTTAATCACAAAAGAGAAGAAGGATAAAACAAATAAGTTCAGCTTATAGACCCTAAAACCCTAAAACCATAAACCCTAAACACTTAACCCTAGAACCCTAAAGCAATCTTTATGAAAAAGCAACTCATATTTGCTGAAAATTATAAATTATTGGATAAAATGTTAAAAGACTTCATTCCATAAGACTAAGAGTTACGATTCAACTAAAACTAAGAAGCTAGAAGATAGGAACCCATTTTAATAGAAAAAAGGTTTCCTACTTATTTTTGAGCTTTTTCTGCAGTAATAATCTCTACGATGAAGTGCCCATCTCTACAATCTTTCAATTTTGAAAATGCAGACGGAGGAAGAGATCAACTTGAAGACTCAAGTTCCAAATGTTTACATCCCTTGGAAGTTGAAGACCCCAATTCTATTCCCGTGTCCTTTTGGCTGCAATGATGAAAATCTGCAGCAAGTTATCCTGCGACAATTGATTAGTGTTTAGAAGAACAGAAATTGGGGCCCACTCAAGCACAAGCTATCAAGAAGAACTTTAACATCTTCCTACACCATCTGCTGATGTAGAGCCGAGATCCTTGTTCGTGACTTCTTGGTGAGGAAGATTGATGCATGGGCAAATATGGGTCAACTTAAGTAGTTAGTCATGGGGTCTTTGTTTTTGGTATTCTAGGGCTTAGATTAATTTTTAGTTAGTTTCTACATTTTTTTAAAGATTTCCTTCAGCCAATAGGGATCTTATGTTAATTTTTGGATTAGGGACTAAAGTATAAAAAGTCCAATGGTGTTTTTTTTGTAAAAAAAGAGGCCAACATTAAGTAAGAATGCAAGTGGCTCCTGTCCCATAAAACCAGAGATTTCCAAACTTTGAAGGAGGAAGAGAGGTCAAATTACTACGTGGAAAGGGAGTCTAGGACTCCCACGCCGTGAATACTAAACACAGGGATTTCCAAACATTAATGGAGGAAGAGAGGTCAAATTACTACGTGGAAAGGGAGTCTAGGACTCCCTTGCCCCGTGAATACTAAACATGGGAGAGAGGAGTTGCATGACTCTGCTCCCCGCGTGACGGGAATGCATCCTATATGAAGTCGTCTTCTCTTTTGTGCTATATTTCAGCTGGAAAAGTATGAAATATTAGCAAATTGCAGAAAATTCAAGGGGTTGGAGATATTTTTTGATTAGAATATCTATCTTCTATAATCTTAAGTTTTAGTAGTGTGGCTCTTACATGCTGAAGTTATATATAGAATAGTGTTGTAAGATTGTTTTATATAGAATAGTGTTGTAGGATTGTTTTTAAATTTTTATCCTTTTAGCATTAATTTCTAGCAAATATTTTGTGTTGGTTTTCATCAAGTATCAATTCTTATGCTGAAATTGTTTCTCCTTAATTCCCCCTTCTCTTTTCTGATTGACTTGTTGGTTGATCCATCTCAACTGGATCTAAGTCCAAGATTATAAGGGATCAATCATTGATGTCTTTTAATGAAATGTGATTGTAATAAAAAAACCTTTGGGATGGCCCTTCCAGTGCGCTTAGCATCCTTGATGTCTTTTAATGCTTATTGCATCTTCAACCACTTTTGTCCTTGCTACCAATACAAAAAGGTGTCTATGAAACCATGAAATGCAGGCTGGCCAAATATGGATGCCAATATGAACTAGCTGATCCTGAGCTCAAACATCACAATCCTCTATCGGTATTCATCTCATGAAAATGGACATTCTTAATTGTTCAGCCTTCTGCTGTAGTTACACTACAACTTGACTTTTTCTCCTAGTTGTTTATTGCAAATTATGAGAATGTCTATGGTATATGAATACTTGCAACATTACTCATATGGACTCTCTTGAGATCCCTCTGATAGTCGTCATCACATCTCGCAACATTACTCGTATCAGTATCATAAGAACCAACATCATTTAGCAAAAACAAAAATAATACAAAAAAATAAAACAAAGGAAGGCGGACATTTAAAGGCAGAGTATCCGTGATTTGGTTTTGAGCCACCTAGTCTGATTTCAGATAGTTTCATCCATTCTCTTCCGAAACAAGCTAAGTTTCGCTCGAAATGGACCAGAGCTCATGAATTTCTGTCCTTGATGTAATCGATCCGAACGTCCAACCCTAATTGGTTACAGCCGAACATCAAACAATAATGTGAAAAGTTTGATATGAAATTCGGCTAGTGGAAGTGGAAATTCAATACTCCCCAAATTGTTTTATGCAAAATGTAGTGGCTTTAGTCCTTACGTCATGGTATTGAGCGGCCATCTTATCATTTTTTTTGGTACTTAGAATATTTACTTCAGTTTCTTTCCTCAAAATGGTACTAATTTAAACCATTAATCATGTAAGATATGTATAACCAAGTTCAGCACGAGCATTCCGGCTCTAAAATGATCCTTTCTCAGATGAAAAGTAATATGAGTTTGATTTTTGAGTTCTGCATGAATCGTACGGTTCTGATATGGTCTTTTATCAAAATGAAAGCTGGTATGAGCCATATGTTTGTTCTAGTTCAAATAGAGATCATATGTTTTGCCACCCATTTCACGAAATTGTTTGGCATGAATAACCAAAAACTTCCGAAAATATCTCTGGTTGCAGGCTGTTTTCAATGAAACAGAAGAATTCATTCTATCAGTGGATGAACCAAACAATGAGGTACAGCTGCCATTTCAACTAGGTTTCGTCGAGTGAAACACAGTCGGTTCATTTGTTGGGTCTGGTTCATATACAAGATGTGATCAGCAGGTGGTTGTTTGGGATGCACTCACTGCTGAGAAGGTAGCGAGGTGGCCGTCCAATCACATAGGCGCACCGCGGTGGCTGGAGCATTCCCCAACCGAGGCGGCCTTCGTTTCGTGCGGTGGCGACAGGTCTGTCAGGTTTTGGAAGGAAATCCTGTAGCTAGTTCGATCAACGCCATCAGGAAATGGTAAACAAGTCTTTGCTCAAAAATATGGAAGAAAATCAGGTATTAAATCTAGAAGGGGGATACAGAAGGCTGCTGTGGCTATCATGTTGTATTGCATATAGAACTGCAGGCTTTGGCTGTATTGTAAACATAATTTCTCTTACTAAACTGATTTTGTATGAGTTTTTTTTTCTCTGTGGCATACTGTTGACCCACTCTTAGATTGGCTGTGTTCATACTTGGAACCACCCTTTCGATCTAAAATCGAAAACTGCGGTAAACTGCACCTCATGGTGCGGTTTTAGTTTGTCAAAATATAAAACTATCGTGGTGTGGTGCGGTTTTGGTTTTGTTCATAATTGTATAAAACAGTACAATTTAGGTCATTATAATGATAAACTGTGATGTATTGCACCGCACTGCATCGTATGGTGCGGTTTTGGTTTTACATAAAGGTCTGTTTGGTTGGAGGGAGTTGGAACCGGCGTGTTCCAACTCACGCGTGTTCTGTTGAAGCGGCTATTTGGTTCCGTGCGGAGGCTTCCGACCGGATGAGTTTCAACACCTCCGTGGGTTTTGATTGTATAGAAAACGTGTGAGTTTATACCCCATGGTTTTCAGGTGAAGTTCCAACTCATTCTGTTTGTATCCCACGCGTGAGTTGGAAAACACTGGTTCCAACTCCCTCCAACCAAACATATCATATGTTGTACCACACCGCATATTCATGCCTTTTATGAATATGCATTGCATCACACTGCATCGTATGGTTTTGGTTTTGGTTTTCCATAATGATATGCTTGGCTCATTTATTATACGAGCCTAAACTTGTGGCTTGGGCTTCGCTCAAATAGTAATTAAACAAATCTCGAACGTTCCTTTACTGAGCATGTTCGTGAGCTATTCATTAGCGGCTTGTTGGTTCCATTTGCAACCCTAGGTGCTACTTCCTCTCTCCCTTGTTGTAGAGGTTCTCGCCCATGTTGGAGAGTTTCCTTGTTCGACTCCCGGTATGGAGGTCGCTACTGTGCCTGTGAATCCTAGCCGTTGATGTCATGTTCATGGGGATTATGGAATGAGAAATTCTATGGTACCGTACTGAAATTCATAGGGACCATCTGATGTCACAACCACATGATAAGAGATCGGATCAGCTGTACTCTCGCCTTAAACTTCAGGCATCGGATGTGCCTTTCTCGGACTATGGATCGAGTTGTTTACCGATTGCTCCAAAGAAAAATGGCTTTGTCGCCCATTTGTGCAATGACCACTAAAGCCCTTAACTTAGTCGCTCCGAACCACTTTGATAGGGGTCTGGCCATCCACACCTGTTATTTCTGTCCGATTAGACGGTTCCGGATTGTTGAGATCTACCAGCCACTAAGAGAGCCCCAGGGACTCCCATCATAAGGGTTGGGTGATTGAGCAAGTGGAGACATGTGTCGTTGGTTGGACCCCGAACCATGGTGATTTGTCATTCGTATAACCACCCATAATCTCACTATAACATTAGGCGGCCGTGTGGGAATGGGATGCTCACCTTTATTTTACTACTTCATAGGAAATACGTTCCATCACTATGGTTTGTACTCATCTTTGCCTATTCAGAACTTCTTCTATTATGGAGATTTAGAATCAGAACTTCTATGGCTAACATAGCAAACTTAGGGGGTGTTTGGCATGAGGAGCAACTGTTCCGCTTAAACCTCATCCCGAAGAGGACATTTTTGTCAATTACTATTTCTAGTATAAATTGAGGATTCATCGTTCTGGTTGACATAGAAATGCACGGAATGATAAAATAGGATATTTCTATCAATTACTATTTCTAATATAATTTCATGGTTCAACGTTTCGAACGGCTTAGAAACACTAGTTTGATAAATTATTGTTCCCAACTCCTTCATTCCATTGGAACAAAAACTATCCGTTACTTTTAAAATCTAAAATCAGGAATAGAAATGGAAGGTTTCTGCTCCAGGTGTGCCAGCCAAGTATTGTTTTAGAGCAATGCTATTCAACTGATTGCCTTTAGGGTTCAACTCCTCTCCACTGAACTGGTAAAAAAATAAAAAAAACTCCTCTCCACTGATGATCGTCTCCCCTATTGGTGGCTGACGATTTGGAGAGCGACATGAACCCAATGGGGGATGCCACTACCTCGGCTGCCGCACACCACCTGCCACCACCGCCACCCCCTTCGATCACCGCCACCGGCTACTGTCGGCACCAGGCACTGACCACCGCCTCTACAGACCATTGGCCACCACCTGCGCCGTCGGGAGCGGCAGCGGGTAGTGGCCAGTGGTCTGCAGAGGTGGTCGCCGGCTGTCGACAGGGGTGGTCACCGGCAGCCGTGTTGGTTTGCTATCGATAAGGGTGGTCTCCAGCAACATTGTGAACGGTGGCCGACAGGTGGTGGCCGGTGGTGGGTGGCAGTCAGAGGTGGTGGCATCCTGATGCGATCTGTTACTAACTAGATGGGATGCGTATGCTTGAAATAAACCAAGTGCAGAATTTAACAACTAAATTCAGATTTCAGCATGTATAAATAAATTTCAGCAAAGACCTATGATCATAATTCACCATTCATTCACTACCAATCAGATTTAATGCAACGAGACAATAAAAAGGGACGAGATGAACAGTAATTTCAGATTATAATACTGAATTCCAGTAATAAGAACAAGAACACTTTCAAATTAATAATCCAATGTCTCAAGAACATGCAAAGATCTAATCGAATAAATCCTAATGGATGAGACTCTCGGGAAGACAAAATTCTAAGGTTCCTACGGTGAAAACAGCAATAAGGCCGGTTGTAGAAAAGCAGGTTATCACATGAAGATTATCGAGGATCGATCTCCGGTCAATGCCGGCAGCTTTCCGATGCTCCGAGGTTGCAGATGAATGGCGCGGAAGGGGAGGCGTGGCTCAGAAGACGGGGTGAAGAAGCCGAGACGATGGATCTGGAAGATGAAGAACTCCGCGTCGATCTTCCGCGAAGCCGTAGACGAGTAGCGATGCGACGGGGTAGAAGCGTGCGGAAGGAAGAAGTAGACAAGAAGCAGAGAGGATTTCGTCGGAAGAGATACACCGAGCAAGCGATCCGCTTCTCCGTTGTTAGGGTTTCAATTCAATATATCATCTCCCTTCTCAATTAGGGTTTGTAGGGTTTATAGGGGATGAAACAACAAAGAAAACACAAAAAAGGAAAGAATGAGAGAGAGACGTGCGGAAGAGAGAGAGAGGGGACGCGCGGCATGAGAGAGAGAGGGGGGCGTGCGGTCTTCCGCGGGAAAAGGGGCCGGCCGGGTGAAAGGGGAGGTTCGGCTAGGGGTTTTTGTGATTTTGGTTTCCCTTGAAATCTCATCCATTGAGATTTAATCTCACTTAAGATCCTACGACTAAGACTCTAACACAGAAACGAGTCAGTTTGGCATCTGTGGCTCGAACCGGATGCGAACATGGCTCGCACCTACCCAAACCAGAAATAAAAACTGAAATAACTAAAGATCCGTTGGTCGGATCGAAACAAAATAAAAACCAAAACTGTGGGGCTTCGATTAAGCTTTCCACTGATGCAGATGGATCGACGATCGGGTTCCTGGATCTCCGGCGCGGATGGAAATATGCCATCAGCTGTAGAAAAACTGCACGTAGTGGCTCGTCTGCATCAAGTCCCCCGGACTCAAAAGAACTCGACTCCTGTCGAGCGAGGTCCTGGGTCCGGCGGGGGCTCTCCTGGCAGCAGCTGCAACCGCTGACTCTGGTCTGACTGCTCTCCCAGATCCGGTGGCCAAGTGATCCGCCTCAAGTACGCAGCAACTCCGTCTCGTAGCCTCTGCCCCTCGACGCCAAGTGAAGACTTGAAAGTCAACACCAACATCCTCTGCGGCACGATAAGATCATCAAAAGACTCAGATAATTTCATGTGATAATAGGAATGTGGGTTGACATGAAATTCAAATGACATGTGAAAAGAAAGGCCGCGGGAGCATAATGTGCTGCGGGTCATCGGCTTGCGCGATTGGCAATGGTATATTTGAAAGGCCGTGGGTTACGGGTGCGTAATGTGTTGCTCAAAATGGCCTGCGCACGATGCAAAACAAGGGGATTCTAAACCAGGAAGATATGTCATGTCATCATTATCCGGATGCAGTGAATAAAATAAGAAATTAAAGAATTCATCATGCCACTTGTTATGATTTCGAAAGATTAAAGGTGATGGGTCGTTTGAACGTTGAAAGCATGACTCATAAGTAATTTGCTTCGAAAAATGATCAAACATGCCAAAATCGTCGTTATTGCTTAGCTCAACACTTGGATGACAATAGGGATGCACATATGAATGATCTATGAGTGAATGGAAGTCAGGCAAATGATGGATGCAAGTGTCATGAATGCCTACCGACTCTAAATGCGATGTGCATGCAATGGAATTCAAAATGTTCTCTAATCCCTTATCAATTTTTAGTGAATCAGATGAACATCCAACTAAATTTTCAGCAAATGGTGGTATGGATTGACTCTGACTCAGAAGGGCTTGAGGTGCATGGGATCGGTGTTTCCTAAAACATGTGGGCCAAAGGGTGACATTGATGCCATCCTTAAGGAAAGTATAGTGTTGGCTCTTCCGTGATGTTGGACATCTCGGTCGAACTGCCACGGACGTCCTAAGATAACATCAGCAACCTCTAACGGAATGATATCGCACCAGATCTCATCTCTATATTGCAGCCCAATGGATAACTTTGCCAAACAACAGTGAGTTACCAGCTTACTCGTGGTGTTGTCTAGCCAGGATGTCTTGTAAGGGTGAGCTAATAGTTTAACTTTCCATTTCTTGCTCCTAACTACCCTTTCATTTATCAGATTGGTGGTACAACCTCCATCGATCAAGAGACAAAGGTCCATTCCGTTGACAGTGCAGACTGTTCGGAATAGTTCGAACCTCTGGTTCTTGCAGTGTGGCTTAGGGGGTCCTCCACAGAGCTCGTGGGGTAACAACGCTTTGGGTGCTTGGGGTGATGGCGACTGGTGAATGACCAACAGTGGTGCAGTCACATCATCCCCCTCCAAGACTAATTCATTGAAGTGTTCCCCATCAGATTCGTGACTATCCTCGTCATTATCCGCAAGATTTGTCTGTGGATGGAATTGACGGCGAGGACAGTCGGCGGACTTGTGACCCGGCTGGTTGCATTTAAAGCACTTTATCTGACTCGGGTTGGGTCCTAAGACTCCTTTACCCTTCTCAGTGGGTGCAGGAACTGTGCCAGCTACAGGTGTAGGTCCAGGGAGTGGTCTACTAACAGATCCGGATGGTGCCCTAGTGTTGTCATATCGCCGGGACGCAGATCGTGAGTGGTGAGACTCGACTTTCTTGGCCCGACGGTGTGCATCACTGACCTGATACAAGTCGTGAAGGGACACCACCTCCTGAATTGAAGGCTTGAGACCGTTGACATACCTAGCGACGCTCTGCTCTTCATCTTCGTGCAGATCGTTCCGAGCTTGGAGCTTGTAGAATTCATTAGTGTAGTCATCTACAGATTTATGCTCCTGTCACAGGTTCTGGAATTTCTGGAACACAGTCTGCTTGAAATCAGAAGGGAGGAACTTCTGTTGTATTTTTCCTCGCATATGTGTCCATGTGGAAATCTTTTCTTTCCCTTTCCTACCCCTAGCGGTCTGCAACTGTTTCCACCAAATAAGTGCATGACCTTTCAATTTAAGGCTGACAAACTTGACTTGTTTGTCGCGGGGAATTTCTTTCCACTCGAAATACTGGTCGATTCTCTCGGCCCATTCTAGAAACTCTTCAGGGTCCATCCTACCCTCGAACTCAGGAATTTCTATCTTAATGCCCTGATCCCAACCCCAATGAGATTTCGATCTCCTATGACTTTGCCTACTTTGCCGCGCAGATCCATCAGAGGAACTGACGCTGTCACCTCCTGACCCTAGGTCTAATTCACTACGCCCGGGTGACGCTCTAGTCCTGTGTTCGCGACGGGGTCGCGATGGATTCTGAGAATTATTGAAGGCTAAGGTCAAGGTTTCTATCTGGGTCTGAAGCCTCTCAATGTTATCTTGTTGCCTCATGAAGGCATCCTGCCAAGTACGGGGCGGAGACGATCCAGCCATTCTAGATTGTCTAGTAGATGCTATCGATTCAATCAAGAGAGAAAGGGATGGCCCTAATATGGATGTGACACGCGATGCGTGTGACTAGTTAATGCAGGGTACAAACTAAAATGAAAGAAGGTAAATAAATAAAAAAAATAAAAAATTTCAGCAAACGCGAGAAGATGCGAATGATGCGAGAGGACCGGCCGTTGCGTAAGGACGCGACGACTAGTGCGCTCTGATACCAACTTGATGCGATCTGTTACTAACTAGATGGGATGCGTATGCTTGAAATAAACTAAGTGCAGAATTTAACAACTAAATTCAGATTTCAGCATGTATAAATAAATTTCAGCAAAGACCTATGATCATAATTCACCATTCATTCACTACCAATCAGATTTAATGCAACGAGACAATAAAAAGGGACGAGATGAACAGTAATTTCAGATTATAATACTGAATTCCAGCAATAAGAACAAGAACACTTTCAAATTAATAATCCAATGTCTCAAGAACATGCAAAGATCTAATCGAATAAATCCTAATGGATGAGACTCTCGGGAAGACAGAATTCTAAGGTTCCTACGGTGAAAACAGCAATAAGGCCGGTTGTAGAAAAGCAGGTTATCACATGAACATTATCGAGGATCGATCTCACCGTGCTTCGGTCAATGCCGGCAGCTTTCCGATGCTCCGAGGTTGCAGATGAATGGCGCGGAAGGGGAGGCGTGGCTCAGAAAACAGGGTGAAGAAGCCGAGACGATGGATCTGGAAGATGAAGAACTCCGCGTCGATCTTCCGCGAAGCCGTAGACGAGTAGCGATGCGACGGGGTAGAAGCGTGCGGAAGGAAGAAGTAGACAAGAAGCAGAGAGGATTTCGTCGGAAGAGATACACCGAGCAAGCGATCCGCTTCTCCGTTGTTAGGGTTTCAATTCAATATATCATTTCCCTTCTCAATTAGGGTTTGTAGGGTTTATAGGGGATGAAACAACAAAGAAAACACAAAAAAGGAAAGAATGAGAGAGAGACGTGCGGAAGAGAGAGAGAGGGGATGCGCGGCATGAGAGAGAGAGGGGGGCGCGCGGTCTTCCGTGGGAAAGGGGCCGACCGGGTGAAAGGGGAGGTTCGGCTAGGGGTTTTTGTGATTTTGGTTTCCCTTGAAATCTCATCCATTGAGATTTAATCTCACTTAAGATCCTACGGCTAAGACTCTAACACAGAAACGAGTCAGTTCGGCATCTGTGGCTCGAACCGGATGCGAACATGGCTCGCACCTACCCAAACCAGAAATAAAAACTGAAATAACTAAAGATCCGTTGGTCGGATCGAAACAAAATAAAAACCAAAACTGTGGGGCTTCGATTAAGCTTTCCACTAATGCAGACGGATCGACGATCGGGTTCCTGGATCTCCGGCGCGGATGGAAATACGCCATCAGCTGTAGAAAAACTGCACGTAGTGGCTCGTCTGCATCACATCCCCCTTTGGTTTCATGCCATGGCCATAAATCGTGGCCGTTTATTTTCAGATTGTCACATGTCGCTCCCCAAATCGTCAATGATCGATTGGGGAGATGATCATCAGTGGAGAGGAGACGAAACTTAGCTTTTAACCCGAATGCTAAGCTAGAAAGACGTAGCATCCAATCACAACTTCCCTTTGCCGGGTGATCAGGGCTGAGTGCGATGTGCTGGGTGTAACGGATGGTTATGATCCAGACAAATAGTATTTTTCAGACGCGGTGACTTAATAACCAAGGCCTGCATTGTCAGCCCGCGTATGACCAATCTTGAGCTGGCACCTGTCTGGTCACCAAGGAAAACGAAGCTTGGGTGAAAGAGGTTGTGGGTTCGATTCCCCCTCGAGTTACCTAGTAGTGCGTAAGGAAACTTGAAACTTTCGAGTGGGGCGGTGCGTATTTTCGGAGGGATTATTCTGAGCCAGAAGCGGTCCATTGCCCTAAGGGTTTGGGGACACCCATCGATCTCAAATAAAAGTGTGCCCAATAGAAATTAATGTGGTTATCTAGCCTAGATAAAGGGCGCAGACACCGACGATGAAGGCCCTTCCACTGAGCTCATATCTGAGCCCGGCCCAAAAGTCAACGGTCCAAACCAAGCCCGGCCCAGCCCGGCCTAAACATACCATGGGCCGGGCTCGGGCCGCCACCTTAAAACCGCAGCCCAGCCCGAAAGGAAACCCGAAAGTAGGGGTGGGACTTGGGCGGGTTGAAGGGTCTGCCCATGCCCAACCCGATTTGCACAAACCTTAACCCGTTTTGCCCGTGGAACCCGGAAAACCCGTGGAAGCCCAACCCGTGCTCGGGTTGCCCAATTTGCAAAATAATAGGTGGGGTGAGCGTGTTGGGCGGGTTGCCCAATTAGAAATGCTTGTGCACATAAGTAGATGAAAAAAAAAAACCCAAAAGATATTTGAATTGGATAAAAAAAAAATTTGATTTACATAACGAAAACATAAAGTCTAAACCATATCCTCACATATTTCAAACGAATTCTTAGCATTTAACATCAAACAACAGTCTTTCATTTCCATAAAAAAAACTACGTAAGCATTCAACCTTAGTATGTCACTTCCTCAGGTTCCTCGGGTTGGGAAGATTGGAGCCCAAACCCGTCCAAGTTTTTAAGCAGCTTTGCCCATGTTTGTCCATTGTTCGGGTTGGGAGGGCTGGGTTTGGGCCAGACCCGCCCAAGTCCCACCCCTACCTGAAAGCCCGATATAAATACTGTGTAGTTATTTTATATATATATATATATATATATATATATATATATATATATATATATATATATATATATAAACTGAGTGGTTATTGATGCTATGACACTTTTAAAGGTTCAGCCTTCAAACCCCACTATGTACAATTTTTTTAAATTAAACATACCTTGTTTTAAGCCCAAACCCGGCCAGATCCGAAATTCCAAATATATATATACCCGGGCTCAGACCCTTGGCCCGAGGGCCTATCCGGGCTTGACATCTCTTGGCCCATATATATATATATATATATATATATATATATATATATATATATATATATATAGAGAGAGAGAGAGAGGAATGGGATGCTGCCTATCAAAGCAGCATTTTTTGCTGCTTTGAAACATTGTTTGACCATCCTAGAAGTTTTGGAATTTGATGAAATTTGGTGAGGGTGTTGTCTAGGGTAAGATGATCATCCTCACAAATTTTCATCAAATTCCAAAACTTCTATGGGGTTCAAATGGTCGAAGCAAAATCAGTCGTCTGCAGTCACCGTTAAAATCTGCAGCATTTTGTTTCGACCATTTGACCCTCTTAGAAGTTTTGGAATTTGATGAAAATTTGTGAGGATGATCATCTTACCCTATACAACACCCTCACCAAATTTCATCAAATTCCAAAACTCCTAGGATGGTCAAACAATGTCTCAAAGCAGCAAAAATGCTGCTTTGATAGGCAGCATCCCGTTTCTCTATATTATATATATATATATATATATATATATATATATATATATATATATATATATATATATATATATATATATATATATATATATATATATATATATATATATATATATATATATATATATATATATATATATATATATAATACGGGGTATGAGCTGACAGCCCATTTGCTGAAATGGGCTGTCAGCCGGTAGCCGTCCGATCGAATCAATCAAACCGTTCATTTTTTTTTTTTTTTAAAAGAACAGTTTTTTTTTTGTTACAACTCTCTCTCTCTCTCTCTCCTTCGCGCTCTCTCCCTCTCCGTCTCTCTCGCGAGCGGCAGCGGCAGCCGGAGGGGACCGGGCCGGAGGCGGGCGGGGGACAGGTGCAGGGGGCGGCGGAGGGGCGCGGCAGCCGGAGGGGACCAGGCCGGAGGCGGGGCGCGGCAGCCGGAGGGGACCGGGCCGGAGGCGGGAGCGGCAGCGGCAGCGGCAGCCGGAGGGTCGTCGGGAGACCGGAGGCGCAGGGGGCTGCTGGTCGGAGGGGATCCGGTGGCGCAGGGGGCTGCTGGTCGGAGGGGATCCGGAGGCGCAGGGGGCTGCCGGTGGCCGGATCCGAAGGCGCAGGGGGCTGCCGTCGGGGGAGCGGGGGGCTGCCGTCGGGGGCGTAGGGCCGGGGTCAGGGGGCGCAGGGCCGGGGTCGGGGACTGCCGCTCGCACCAGAGAGAGAGAGAGAGAAAGAGAGAGAGAAAAAAAAAATACAGCTGTATTATAACAGCTTGTTGTGTTTAAAACCAAATCGGACGGTCAGCAAATTTCAATCGAACGGCTGGTGCTGACAGCCCATTTCAGCAAATGGGCTGTCAGCTCATACCCCGTATTCTCTCTCTCTCTCTCTCTCTCTCTATATATATATATATATATATATATATATATATATATATATATATATATATATATATATATATATAGAGAGAGAGAGAGAGAGAGAGAGAGAGAGAGAGAGAGAGAGAGAGAGAGAGAGAGAGAGAGAGAATACGGGGTATGAGCTGACAGCCAATTTGACCATTTGAGCTGTTAACTCCTAACCATCCGATTCAAATCAGCAGCCGTTCGTTTTATTTAAAAAAACCAAAAACAGCTCATACCCACCACACACACTCTCTTACAGCTCATACCCACTCACTCACTCTCTCTCTCTCTCTCTCTCTCTCTCTCTCTCTCTCTCTCTCTCTCTCTTTCCTTCGCTGAAGGCCACAAGGCCGACCCCGGCGACGCCCTCATCCTCTCTCTCTCGCCCCCTCCGGCTCCGGCAATGCCTCCGACCACCGGCGGCTCCCCATTTCCGGCCCGCATATCTCTCGCCCCCTCCGGCTCCGGCAATGCCTCTGACCACTGGCGGCTGCCCATTTCCGGCCCGCATATCTCTCGCCCCCTCCAGCTCCGGCCACAAGCAGATCCCGACCACCAGCCCCCTCTGGCTCCGGCCACCGGCAGCCCCCCTCCTCCGGTGCCGTCACAGCAGCCCCGATCTTCATCCCCTCTGGAGCACAGCGAACCCCGGCGGCAGCCCCTCCTTCCCCTCCGGCGCCGATCGCAGGTAGCCCCTGATCGGCGCCGGAGGGGAAGGTCGGCGATGCGATCGGGGCCGGAGGGGGAGCGATCGGGGTGCTAGGGGAAGGGGCTGTGGAGGTGGAAGGGAAGGGGCTGCTGGAGGTGGTGGGGAAGAGGTTGGGGCTGCCGCTCGAGGGAGGGAGATCCACCGGAAAGGGGCTGCCGCTCAATGGATCGCAGGGGTTGGAGCAGGGGGCTGCCGGAGGGGAGCACGATCCACCGGAGTACAACTCACCGGCGAGAGGGATGGAGGTTGAGAATGATCGCGATCCGCCGGCGAGAGGGGGGAGTCGGTGCCGGAGGGGGGAGGCGGATCCGGTGCCGGAGGGGGCTCGCCGTCGGGGAGGGGGACGCTGCCGGAGAGGGTGACGCCGGAGGGTTTCAGCGAGAGAGGGAGAGGAGAGCAGATCGGGGTGGGCTGAGTGTGATTTTTGGTAAAAAATTTGGACGGTTTGCGATTTTAATCGGACGGCGGTGAGCTGACAGCCCAAATGAAAAAAATAGGCTGTCAGCTCATACCCCGTATTATCTCTCTCTCTCTCTCTCTCTCTCTCTCTATATATATATATATATATATATATATATATATATATATATATATATGGGGGCGGGGAGCCTGCACCCGAGGTGCAGCAACAACGCTGCACCTCCCCCTTGTTTTTCCTACCTAGAAGTTTTGGAATTGGATGAAATTTGGTGAGGGTGTTGTCTAGGGTACGATGATCATCCTCATAAATTTTTATCAAATTCCAAAACTTTTAGGGGGGTCAAATGGTCGAAGCAAAATCTGCAGATTTTAACGGTGACTGCGGACGGCTGATTTTGCTTCGACCATTTGACCCCCCTAGAAGTTTTGGAATTTGATGAAAATTTGTGAGGATGATCACTTTACCCTAGACAACACCCTCACCAAATTTCATCCAATTCCAAAACTTCTAGGTAGGTAAAACAAGGGGGCGGTGCAGCGTTGTTGCTGCACCTCGGGTGCAGGCTCCCCGCTCTGACTATGGCAACGATAGTCAGAGCGGGGAGAAGGATGTGAACCCGCGTGTAGGCTGCCCTAACAAAAAAAAAAAAAATGTATTGAAAAATCTGCATAAAATTAGAGGCCATAGTAATTTTGTGGGTGCAAATAGCAACACCCTACAAATACATCAGCTCCTTACTTTTGTTGGGTGTGTGTGAAAGGAACCCTTAACAGCAATATCTTAAGTCAGGATTCCTAAAACATTCAATCGTCAGGACACAAGCAGGCAGCAGCTATGCTCCAATAGTTGTAACCTTGGCATGAGCTCCCAACGAACCCAAGAGAGCCAATGCAAAGTTCAGCTTGTTTCTGATTCGTTTTCAGCTTTCGAGCCCTTCGTGCTCACCCTCGGCTCCACCTCTCATTTTCCGCCATTCTTTGAGATCTGCGAGAGTGGTTGATCCGATCGATCTGCCCTAACGGGACCCCGGAGTAGTGGCCAACTCAATCAATCTCTAGGTCCCTAAAGAATCGAGTCATCCACAATAAAATTTAGGGCAAATTACAAAAACTTTCCCTGAATTACGCACCTCATTTCGTATTGGTCCATCAACTTTTTTTGTTTTGAACAATATGACCCTTGAACACCCTTGTCTTAGTAAGCATAGGTTCATTATTTCAAAAATAAATTGAGACTAAACAGAAACTAATAAGGGCATTTTCAGATATTAAACGTTGACAGAGGGAGCTAAATGCAGACAGAGCATAAATCAAGAGATTCAAATTGTTCAAAACAAAAGTTAAGGGACCAATATGAAATGATGTGTATAGTTCATGAGAGATTTTTGTTGTCTGCCCTAAAATTTAAGGTTCAAAACCAACCCCATTAAAATGCTTTTTAAAATTTATGGTGCAGGCCCCTAATGAACACACCATTTCCTAATTAAAACCACAATCAACTCGTTCGTATTCCGGATTTATTTGAGTCTCCCGGATTCTCCCGGATTCGGGGCTCGATGGCATCACAGCCATCCAGCTAGTGCGCATGTCGGGTCAAGTGCAATTCACCTATCAGGTATGCCTGCCATCGGATGGCTGTGATCCTATTGAGCTCCGAGGAGACTTACGGAAGACACGGATTACAGCTGATGGGTGGATTATAGTGTAAATGAAGAAGAGTGACTCCAAACAAGCTGGACAAAACTAGTGTAAATTTAATTAGCAAAAGCATAGATTTTGTCATTAAGAAATGCTAATCAAGGTTTGTCAAGAAATAACCCATACAAATATGGTTGCCGGCGAGTGGATAATGACATGCAGAGGCCAAGAAGACAATTGGCAACTTTTAGGCATGTTGGGTTTTTTTTAAAACTTTTCTCTTCTTTCTGATGGAAAACGTGTTCAAATCTCCTCAAGTCGGTCGGCCCCGGTCACGAGCCTTTTGTGGGCCCATCATATATCACAGTCGTACGATGATTGTGTAGTCCTCTGTATCGGAACTGCTCATAATCCCAAACTACCCCCATCCCTTACATCTGCCTTCCGAGATCCTGACACCGCCCCATCTCCCGACGTCGTCTGCCCCCCTTAGCTCCTCCGTCGCCTCCCGATCCACGACCTTCTTCTTCCCCCTTCCTCTTTCTTCTACTTCCTCCTCCATCTACCTGTTCTGAAACCCTAATCACATATTGGTGGTTGTCTGGAGGTTAGGGATGATGGCAGTTTTAGTATTAATTGTTTTTTTTAAAAAAAAATCAGATTCCAAGCTGAATCCGATGGGTGCATATAGAAGGCGTCTTTATCAAGGTCATTACATTTATGACACATCCTTTTTTTTTTTTTAATTTTATTTGAATGTCAAAGTTGGGAGAATGAGGGGCATTTTGGGCAAAGAATGTCACCTCTGTAAATCACTTATAAACACTAATCAAGCAATTGAAACATCTGGACACAATCTAAAGAAACAGACAATTACACAAGTTAGTCTTTAATGACACACACAAAAAAAAAAAACTGACCACCTCCCTCTTCTTCTTGGCCTCCGGCCTCCATTGCTGCGCTCTGAACAATCGGCAATGAAGGTGGGCCTCAGCTCCTCCTCTCCCACTTGCAGATCAATCTCGACGCTCGCACATCTCGCCGGCTTCCTTGTATTCTTTCTTTTTATCTCCTCCCTGCCTTCAATTACAAGTCAGTATCCAACAATTTCTTCTTCTTTTATTTTCTTTACAATTTTCATATTTAGGATGTTCTTATTTTTGCTGTAGTTTTGTGGGGTTTTGTGGAAATCCATTGGTTGAGCTCTTGATTGAAGCCAGAGAAATGGCAGAATTTCTTTCTCAATGGGTTTAGCCAATGAGGATTTCACCGATGAAGGAAATAAACCTTTTCATGATTCCATGAATTATTTATAATGGATTGTCGGTAATTTTCCTTCGAACCATTGGTATTCGATTTCTGTTAAACTGAACTTATAAGTTGGGCATTTATAGTGCTCTATAGATTTAAAAAGGAAACACTCAAGTTGGATTTCAGAATACAAGCGTTGGCGAAACTTCGGACATGTTCTTGCCTTGGTTTACTAATAGCTAACATGGTAAAGATCCGTTTGTTTTGTTTCTCATCAGTAAGCACTTTCAGAACGGGAAGGAACCATGTTCATCGATCGTTTGGTGTTTCGTGTATAAGTTGGAGATATTACAAGAGAGATGTTACAGATCGAAGCAACCAAAAATTGTGAATGAATACTAGAAAGCTATTTATGTGGTTTATTCCTGTTGTTTATTGACGAGATCGTACGGCCTAGGTCATTTCAAGGTTTGATTTTCAAAATTATGGGAATAAAGAAAGAGTAATAATCTTTATTAACAATAATTAATTCCTTACCTTAGTGTTCTAAAGATCGTCTATTTCACAAGGATAAGTATTGTTCTGTAAATTCCTTACCATGCAATTATTTTTGTATAAGCTTAAACTTTGATCCTCCTCTATATTGGACCTGGTTTTCTCTTTAATGTGAGACCTCGATTCGCTTTTGCAGAAGCCTACGATTCACTTGACCCAAATGGAAATATAACAATCAAATGGGATGTGATGCAGTGGACGGGGGATGGCTATGTGGTAAGTATACAGCTTCATGGGTGTATCACCAAGAAATGGAAATGTCCCCATATTGCGATTCGTTATCACGAGATTGCAGACCCAATCGACTGATTCTTTCTGTGTAGTAAGTGTTATGGTTTAGAATTGAATGAACTGGATTCCATTAGGGGCAATGGCCCAATATATACATGTATACAAAGAGCGGTGTGAGTCCACCATATACGTACAGGTATATGTATAAGAGCTTACATTAGCCTATACATCGACTATATACAAGTATCTCTAACAGGGAGAATTTCTTTTTCATCCTACTACTTACTTATGCACTACTATCAGTATCAGCAACTATATGCATTTATTACATTACCCAACATTTTAAGGTGCCAACCACAGAAATTGCGAACCGTCTATCCTTTCAGGCGGTCGTTACGATGTACAATTTCCAACAATACCGGCATATCGAAGCTCCAGGGTGGACACTGGGATGGACATGGGCAAGGAAGGAGATCATTTGGTCCATGGTTGGGGCTCAAGCTACAGAGCAGGGCGACTGCTCGGGGTTTAGAACCACCATTCCACATTGTTGCAAGAAGGATCCCGCCATAGTGGATTTACTTCCAGGAACTCCATATAACATGCAAGTCGCAAATTGCTGCAGAGGGGGAGTGGTCAGTTCTTGGGTTCAAGATCCAGTCAATGCTGTTAGCTCATTCCAGCTCGCTGCGGGCCAAGCAGGAACCACCAACAAGACCGTACGCGTACCCAGAAACTTCACGCTCAGTGCTCCAGGGCCTGGATACACGTGTGGAGCTGCGAAGATTGTGAAGCCTACGAAATTTGTTACGCCGGATGGAAGGAGAACAACCCAAGCTCGAAGTATGTCATAAACTGAATTCTTATGTCCTGAAAGTGATTATACACGAGCTATAAATTGCTTTCGTGTCTATTTCATTGCAGTGACGTGGAATGTTACGTGTACATACTCCCAGTTTCTGTCTCAAAAGACTCCCACGTGCTGCGTATCGCTCTCATCTTTCTATAATGACACGCTCATCAATTGTCCGACGTGCTCTTGTGGATGCCAAAATACAAGTCAACCTGGAGGCTGTGTGGAGTGAGTCCTAAAACAGTAAAACTCATACTAATTCTTTCGTATTTTGTATCATGATCTAGTATGGAGATCAATTGTTTGTGCCATTTTTCGACAGGGGAAATTCACCTTACCTGGCTTCTGCTATCGACAAGCGAGGAGGGAGCAGCCTCGCACCCCTGGTGCAGTGCACTTCTCATATGTGTCCGATAAGAGTGCATTGGCATATCAAACTCAGTTACAAAGAGTATTGGAGGGTGAAGATGACCATAACAAATTTCAATTACCGTATGAACTACTCGCAGTGGAACTTAGTTGTCCAACATCCAAATTTTGACAATCTCACTACAATTTTTAGCTTCAATTACAAGCCACTGAGCCCTTATGCCGTCATAAGTGAGTTATCCTTACCAGTAATAATCTTTTACGTTGATTTTCATGAAATTATCCTGGTTAATTTTGTGAATGGCCTTTTTTTATTTGAGAATAAAGAATAAAGAGCATTAAACATAACCACAACCATCAGGCATTGTTCCAAATCTTTTCTCACAACCGCCATTTACATTAGTTTGGATCTTCCTCTCCTCTTTTGTTACCCCTTAAACGCATGTCTAGTCCCTACTCGTATCTCCAAAGCATTACTATAACAAATCGATCAGTTCTTCGTTTACGCTTCCTCTAAACAGCCTTACCGCCGTCTAACTTCTCTCCAATTAAATCATGTGCAAATTCTAGGAATCATTGTCGTACTTCCGTCACACAAATATATCACAAGAAATACATGCCTGTTTAAGACTTGTAGCAACACTTCATTTGTTTTTTTTAAAATATATTTGCTTCCTCAGATGACACTGGAATGCTATGGGGAGTCAAATACTACAATGATTTCCTCATGGAAGCTGGTCCTCAGGGAAATGTACAGTCAGAACTTCTATTTAGGAAGGACCCGTCGACCTTCACTTTCGAGAAGGGGTGGGCCTTTCCGCGGCGTGTATACTTCAACGGTGATAGCTGCGTCATGCCACCTCCAGATGCATATCCATGGTTGCCAAATGCTAGTCCTCTATCAGTAAGCCCCTTGCTTCTTCCAATCATGGCCTTCTGGACAGTGTTGGCATGCTTACTGGTTCATGTCTAGCGGAAGATATTAAGCCCGTTCGAAAATTTTGAGCCGTCCTATAGTCTCAACATGAATTACTGAAAGCTTTCTCTATGCGGGTTTTGGTTTCTCAAGCTAATCTGTCAGGTAACCTGGAATAATCTCTCTTGCGGCAAAAGCATTTAGTGTGTCACGACGCAAGCCATCCCAGCCTCACTATAATCCTATGCTTTGTATATTGATTGGGGATTCACTATGAACTTAGTTACTGTAACTAGTGATGAAATCAAGTTTGTTATTTTGTCACACGTTTTTCATGCCGGCCATCGTAATTGTAGCAGGTTGATACTTATTTATATCCTATAAGATCCATGAATGGAGAAAGGAGAAGTTTTTTGTTGCAGGAAGGGGTTATTCTTTATTATGCTCATTCCATTTGGTGCTTTATTTTCTGACTAACTTTAGTATTCCAGGGTACAAAGGTGAAAAAACTTGAAGAAGATTTGTCTGGATTCATTTGGAGGAAATGAAACAAGAATTTCTGAAGTAGTTTGCTAGTAAGAATTACAGGGCACGGACTACCTTGGGTGCAAGTGCAAGTGCAACTACATAGATACAATGTATGCTACGGTCTATGTGAAGTTTTGTCGCATAGAAGTGGTTTTCATGAAGAATGATCAAGAAGATAGTTTACAATGATATATTGAAATGCGATTTCGATGTGGAACCAAGGTTTTAGTTCTTGATTCAGGTACATCCCTAGGGAATTTGCACATCCTTATCAACATTCTTCTCCTTGCAACACTCATCTTATGTGCTTGGAACCTTACTACAATCCGACCATACAATCCAACCTTCATCTATCCAACTAAATAATACTTGATATATGTCTCTGAATTCTTGAAAATGTTGGAAAGTGAGCATTAACAAAGGACACCGAAAATTCAGAAGAACTACCAACCAACTACTATGCATGACAGGAGGAGCACACCCTTAACAGCACTATTGTGCTCCACCTACTGTTAGTTTTTAGTCGAATCAGGAAAACTAACCTAACATCCATTTGATGCTGTTGACAAAAGATAGCAGTCCATGCAATCCTATGGTGAAAAAACTATGCAAATGTGGCCAGCAGTCCTTAATCACACATAATTTATCCAATTAAAGCATTATTAAAGTTACATCAGTAAATAATAATACTATTGCTTCTCTTCTTTTTTTTCAAGGGAAAAAATTCTACTCTCTGATCCACTGTAACGGGAGGATATGCCAAAGCATGGTAAAGTGTGGGAGTGAAACAAAACACATGCAACATCAGTGTGTATTTCATCAGTCCTACCCATCAAGTCATCTAATTCATGCACATAAGTCAGCTGATATTAAAGGTTCAGTAGAAGAAAAAAAATCTAAGACCTCAAATCAAAAACACAGATAGCAAGTCAGTCAGTAGGCACTGGGATAATGACTTATATAATTCACATTACACAAGCCAATCAAAAAGACACACTTACAACCGTAACCTTGTGGTTTGAAGTCCAATTTGCTGGCAGGAAACATAAAATCCCATAATGTGCGCAAAAGGACGCTGTGCTTCTTTCTGGTTTCCAAGCATTAAGTGCTCTGTTTCAAAGCCTCAGCTTCAGCCACGGCCATAGGATCAGCCTTTGTCTCAGTTTCTTCGTCCTTCTCCCCTTCCCGCTCTTCAGCCAACTTCTTCCTGTGCAGCTCCTCTGCTGCTTGCATGGTAGCTCGATGTTCAGCCTGCAATCGCAACATCTCCTCTTCCTGCTGCTGCCTCTCAAACCATGTATCAGCATCCGCCCAAACTGAACAAAATAAAATGGGCCCATTAGAATCATCTAGAGTCAGAACTGACAACCTAGAAGAACTCTGGCATCACGGTGATCAGATGATAATAACGACAGTTATCCGGATACAGTAGCAGTATAGGAACAAATAGGTAAAAATATGTTACCATAAATAACCCAAATAAATAAATAAATAAATAACCACACTACCTTCCAAAAAAAAAAGTGCTGCATACAACATTGGCATTGTTTCAGGTAAAACAGTAGTATATGGTAAATAATAAGGAAAGTCATCCGTTGTTTGATAACGCAGAAGTGCACATCCACGTTGCGGGCCTTTCCGCATATTTATGAAAATGCGCATCTTTCTCAACAGCTCTGATCCAAATTCTGCAAAAATAAAGCCAAGCAGCTCCATGATGTACATTTCTGTGTTATCAAATGAGGAAAAGGTAATTCCATGGAAATGTATGTCCATGGCAACAGGGATCCGTTCCCACAAAAACTAAGGATCCCGGTTTTCAAACAAGGGGGTTACTCAAGTCCATTATTCACATAATCAAGATAATTTTTAATGTGTAAATTAATAAATTCAATGTGGAAGGGCCAAGGAGGAGGGGAAGACCGAAAATAATATTGATGGGAGTTATCAAAAAAGATATGGAAAACATTCATGACACTGCCTTAACAAAAAAGGGTGCTATATTTCATGGAAAGAAACAAATTTTGATTGGTGAAAGAATTAATTTAAGTGAAAATGACCCAAAGAATTATTGCGGAATTGTCCAGCAATGGAACTTTATGGATCGATCTTTATGGTAATACAAATCAAGCTGCAAACCAAGATAAGCAAACATGACAAATAACAAGAAAAACAATAGCAAGTGATAGTTTACCCAAAAACCAGATTGCGTCCACGGGGGAGCAGGATATTTTCTATTATTTATTGGTAAATAGTAAAATGACTCAAGAGTTTAACTATAAACAACCAAACAAGAAAGATATAATCTTCTTAGCAAACATTTCCCAAATCTTACGGCATAATAGAGATCCACCCGAAAGATCACATCAAAGAGAGATAACAAGAGATATTGTCACAAATCTTACGGTCTTTAGCTTTTCTACTAGGAACCTTCCATAAGTTGGCCCCTTGGTCTCCCAGTAGGAGCAATATCATGGTCAGCCGACTCAGCCCCTAAGTCTCCCACTAGGGTAACCTTGTAGTCTTGTCAGCCACTCAGCCATGTACTACCACTGAGATAGGATCATAGGAGTTTAAATGTCTAGGTGGTAAGCCAAGACCCAATATGTAAACGCATGCGGCTCATCCAGGGTCTGGAGAGACCTTTACGATTTTATGCACTTAGCTCCAATTTGTTTTCTAATTTCCTAGTCATCTCATAATAGAATCAGAATATCTTTTAATCACGTCAAACTCAGCTAAATAGACATGATCGCACTTCAAGATTGTGAATATGATAATCAAGTATTGTCCAGGCAAGTCATTGTAATTGGCAGTGTTGTTAGTATCGTACGATACACGATACGTATCGTACGATACGATACGATACAGGAGAAAAACGATACGTATCGGGTTTATGTATCGTTTTTCTCCTGTATCGTACGATACACTATACGATACGCTACGATACGATACGATACACGATACGGTCCGATACGGTGAAAACATGTTTTTTTGTTTGTTATTTTTTTTTTTTGAAACTTTTAAAATGAATTTTTTTCTCTTAATTTCCCAACGGACTATATAGGTCTCTTAGCGTTAAAAAAATACTTAGGAATATTTTCTAACTTAGCGTGAAGTGATACTAATTTTTTTTTAGAAATTTATAGGTGTTTTACAAATCTTTCTCTAGAGTTGTCGGATTCCAATGCCATTTGTTTTTAAAATTTTTCTAGAGCTTGGAACACCAAATATCTACAACTTTGCTAATTTCAATAGTTATAGGATTCCATTTCTACCTATATATATATATATATATATATATATATATATATATATATATATATATATATATATATATGTGGTACTTCTTAGTAGAGGGCTAATGGATCTATGTTCATAAAGTAAGGCTAAAGGAAAGAAGTGGATGACTTTGAATAAGACAATGAGGATGAGACTGAAAATAAATAAGAGGTCCAAGAGACATTAGAGAAAGATAAAGAAGCAAGTGGTGATAAATTATCTATTGTTGATGATCAAATTGATGATGTAGATGCGGTGGAGATTGAAAAATAAGATCTTCCTACTTTTTGAGTTTTTGTTTTGTCTTCATTGACCATTCGAATATTTTGAGAACAATATATTGATAGATCATAGATAATACTTATATATGATTTATTTTTTATATAAATATATACATCACATTTTTTGTATAGGCCAATGTTATGTTTGATGTGAAATTATAGGGAATGTCTTACTCTTCTACTTGACTTTTCATATTTAATATTCTAGTATGTACTTTCTATATTTATTATATATATATATATATATGTATAAAATATAAATTTAACCGTATCTTACGATACACGATACGTTACGATACACGATACACAAAATAGGAAAAACGATACACGATATGACAACCTTGGTAATTGGTATCCAAAAACAACACTTGGGACCATAATGTATACACAACTTGACTATCCACCTCTTGAACTCTATCATAATGTATACACAATTTGACTATTTAGTATTTACCTCTTGAACTCTACCATAATGTATACACAGTTTGACTATTTACCTCTTGGAATCAAAATATTTTTTAGAAAACAATGATTTAGATAATAAATATGGTTTTGTGCCTATTACACTCTAATAGATTTAAATAAAAATAATTCTAAAACGATCATATCTGAATTTCAGTGTTCAAATCCTATAAATTAACTCAAGGGGATATCTTACTTTCTATAAGAGAGTGTCCATCTGGAGAATATATGCTCGCACAACCCTGATAAATATTAGCCCAGACATCGAGATTTGACCATGAAGATTCTCACTTGTTGGTAAGTCAAAGCAATCAATACCAAGAACTTGAGTTCACTATTCCCTCAAGATTAAGAGCCTCTTGCCATTAGCAGTCATGAAAATCAAACCAATGTATACACTATTTCTTGGATTTGTTCTAATCTTAGCATACAACAAATCAATGTTGTTACGGCGACGAGGCGTGCTTGAGGCGCAAGGCGCAAATAAGACGCAAGCCTTAGTTTGTAAGACGCAAAAATATATTTTTTTCTTAAAAAAATTAATAATAATTGTAAAAAAATCTAAAATTCATAAAAAATATATTTCATGAAAAAAAAAGAGAAATATAACCACTATTTAATTAAATCAACATAATAAAGGCATACAAAAAACTTGATCAATCCTAGTATAGCGTCTATTGACAACCATTTGTGAGCCTCAAACTTGCCATTCCCGTTTTTGAGGGATGTTTCGAGAGGATCAAGCCCAATGGTACATCGGTTGGCTCAACATCAATGAGTGGATTTTTTATTACAAAGATGCCCCAAATCATCCCAACGTGAAGAGTGTTGCCATCAAGTTCAAGAAGCATGCTTCTATTTGGTGGAACAACTCAAGATCAAATAGGAGAAAGGAGAAGAGAAAAAAATCACCTCTTGGTAGAAGATGGATATATATATATATATATATATATATATATATATATATATATATAGGATCCTGATCGGGTGAGAAACCTCTTGTATGTGAAACCTTGTGCGAAACCAACTTAGAGGTTTCAGAATTTGATGAAACTTGGTAGGCATGCTACCTATGCCATGTTGATCATCCTCACCAAAATTCATCAAATTCTAAAACCTCTAAGGGCATCAAATGTTAGAACATTTACCAACCGTTTATAAAAACCGTTAATTTGATTATCAAATTTGATACCCCTAGAGGTTTTAGAATTTGATGAATTTTGGTGAGGATGATCAACATGGCATAGGTAGCATGCCTACTTAAAGGTTTCAGAATTTGATGAAACTTGGTAGGCATGCTACTTATGCCATGTTGATCATCCTCACCAAAATTCATCAAATTCTAAAACCTCTAGGGGCATCAAATGTTAGAACATTTACCAACCGTTCATAAAAACCGTTAATTTGATTATCAAATTTGATACCCCTAGAGGTTTTAGAATTTGATGAATTTTGGTGAGGATGATCAACATAGCATAGATAGCATGCCTACCAAGTTTCCTCAAATTCTAAAACCTCTAGGTTGGTTTCGCACAAGATTTCACATATAAGAGGTTTCTCACCCGATCAGGACCCTATATATATATATATATATATATATATATATAATACGGGGGTACGAGCTGACAGCCTATTTTTTCATTTGGGCTGTCAGCTCACCACCGTCCGATTAAAATCACAAACCGTCCAAAATTTTTACCAAAAATCTCACTCAGCCCTCCCCGATCTCGTCTCTCTCAAACCCCGATGTCTCTCTCTCCCTCTCTCGCTGAAAGTCTCCGGCGTGCCCTCCGGCTCCACCCTCCGGCGTCACCCCCACCGGCGTCACCCCCTCCGGCAGCAGCCCCCGACCCCGACCAGCCTCCCCCTCTCTGACGACCACCCCCCTTTCCCTCCCCCTCCGGCGCCGGTCCAGGCTTGGACCCGCGCCGGAGGGGGAGGGAAGGGGGCTGGTCGTCGGGGAGGGGGAGGCTGGTCGGGGTCGGGGGCTGCTGCCGGAGGGGGTGATGCCGGAGGGTGGAGTCGGAGGGGGTGACGCCGGAGGGGGGAGCCGGTGCCAGAGGGGGGAGGCGGATCCGGTGTCGTCAGGGAGGGGGATGCTGCCGGCGGGGGTGACGCCGGAGGCTTTCAGCGAGAGAGGGAGAAAGAGACATCGGGGTTTGAGAGAGAGGAGATCGGGGAGGGCTGAGTGAGATTTTTTTGTAAAAATTTTGGACGGTTTGTGATTTTAATCGGACGGTGGTGAGCTGACAGCCCAAATGAAAAAAATAGGCTGTCAGGTCATACCCTGTATTCTCTCTCTCTCTCTCTCTCTCTATATATATATATATATATATATATATATATATATATATATATATATATATATATATATATATATATATATATATATATATATATATATATATATATATATATATATATATATATATATATATATATATATATATATATATATATATATATATATAAAGCAAAACCCCAGTAATTGTAGCGCTACAGTAAATAGAGTTTTTTTAGTTTGGACGGTCAGAACTTCAAGGCCAAGGTGAAACTCCCCTAATTGTGCACGTGGTGGGGGGTTTCTCCTAGTTATTTCATTTACTATGGGGGTCGAATCATGGGCCATAGACTATGTATTGAAGGGCTAAAGTAAAGCATGAGGCTCGTTTGGTTGGTTGGACTGTGTGCGTGTGCGTATATATCTAAGAGAATTGTCGTAGAATTATCTTCTACAAGTATTCCTCAAAATGAATCTTTAACAAGACAACCAAGTAGTCAGCGGAATACATGTAAGAGTTCAGAAACCTTATGGTTTGTGGTGGCATCTTTGCACTCAAGGAGTCGTGAAATCAAAGCCTTTTAGTGGTCCTAGCACCAAGTTGGATGATGTTGGGTGGTCATCTTGCCTTCTAGGCACCTACGTGACAACTTAGGCATTAGGGGTTTTGTGT